>CM066031.1:664067549-664265492 GCA_033557465.1 Ichthyophis bannanicus
TTCTGAGGTATACGCAATAAATGTGCATTCGCAACAAAAACAAAAAAATTCAGTTTGTTATCAATGAAAATGACAAAACATTTGGTGGTTCACAGGCCTAGTTTCAGAAGTTAGCTTTCTATAAAAATCGGCTAAAGAATCTGGAGCATCTACAGATGAGTCTGAGGACCAAAATGATGCTCAGATGTCTTGAATCTTACTATGAAAGAAGTATTTGAAGCCTTTTAAGATGCAACCCAAAATCTTTAGGCTTTCAGTAGTTGATGAAAGCCTAGATACCATGTGAATTATGCGATGTGGAATTCTCGGGACCCTAGAGGCAGTTTGCTTCTCTCTGAAATGTAGTAAGTGCAAAGTATACACACTAAAGGGTATGTTTACTAAACCGCGGTAATGTTACCCGCGTTAGGTTCCGCGGTAATGGTACAGATGCCCATATAAAGGCATGGGCAGTGCATCATTATGGCAAGCCGTATCAGCTAACGCGCGTTACAAGGCGCCTTATAAGTAAGGTGCCTTATAAAGTGCCTTCTACGGTGTCTTATAAGGCACTTTATAAGGCACTCTATAGGGCTCCTTAGGCTAAGCACCATATTAAGCACCCCTGGACAAGGCACTGTAGAAGTCACCCTGGGTTATGGAACCATAGTTTAAGGTGGCCTAATAAGGTTATGGTGCCCTAGGTCAGTGTGCCCTAAGGGCTGCAAGGTGCTTCAGGATTGTGGTAGGCGAAGGCCTATGATCCATGCTAATTGAACTAAACAGACAGGCCTAAGCAGCTTGACCTGAAGCCTGTAGTTAGGCCCAGAGGAATGAAAACCCCCCTGAATGATGATACCATAGAATTGAAACTTAACTCAGCTTAACTGAACATAGCTAAGCAGAAACGAAACTTAGAAAAGACAGAAAACAGCTCTAATTGGTACTGATAAGAGAGCACAGCTTCTATGGAATTAATTAACTCTGCAGAAAGCAAGGTTACAGTGCCCCGCTCTCACTCATATTCCAGCTGGATAGCGACCTTGGAGGAGAGAAGTATCAAAGTTAGTGAACTGACCATTGTAATTGGGACTGGAAGGGGGGCAACCAGGTGCTGAGCCCAGTCAAAGGTCCTCATTGGATAGCTACGTAGTGGTACCGGGACCAATAGATGGGTGAGAGGGGTTACTGGGACCAATGAAAAGTTTGCCTATGTCTAGAATGGAGAAGAACGGTATAAAAGTTGTTGTTTTGCTAGAAACCATTGCTCAGCCATTTTGAAATTGATTATTGCTTGAGCCTGTGCACATTAAACTGGCTTGGATCCTTGAAAAGACTCCTGGTTTTATTTATTGCATGCTTATCTGCTGCTACAGGATGACATGCATGACCTGTGAGACATAGAGACAGATGTAGCCCTAACACTAGCTAGAGCACCGAGGAAAGGTAATGAACAGGTGAGGGATATCCTGTATGGGGAAAGGCCCCGATGCCAGCGTTTGAGCATGCGCTGGCGTCCTGAAACATTGGGGAAAGCTAGAAGTTGGTTTGCAGTCAAGAAGAGTGTTGAAACAGGGCATTAAATATTGGTTTGCCCGAAACGCAGTACTGTGTTCTCAGTCAACAACTGCGGACATTTGTGAGATTGCCCTCAGTTAATCACTGCGGACATTTGTGAGATTGATATCCACACTGAGTCTGAAAAATATGACTTAGTTCTCTACGGACAACAGATAAGTAATCTCTATGGTTTTTTGACATAAAGTTGATGGTAACCAGCGTTTTTTGATATGTAAAGTTGTTGGAATTAACACAATTTTGAACACGTTTGGTGTAGGTCACACTACTACATGGTATTTTTACCTACGTTTGAAAACTCCAGTGGGGCTCATTAAAATTGAGCAAATCAGAAGTGTTACAAGAAGCAGCTTTGTTTCCTCACAGCTAAACTTCCAACATTAATACATTTGCATACATATAAGTCAGAGCTCATAATCTTTTGGGTGGTGTTCTATTTTTGTTTTTTGATTCACCAGCAGATGACACAGTCAGACGACATCTGCAGTACCCTACAAGGTGTTCCAACCATACACAGACTAACTGTAGACAGTCCACTAGCTAATCAATAGTAAATACTCACAGAGAAACTACATGCACCAGGCAGGCATCTTAGCAATTGGGCCCCAGCACTGGGAACACACAAACATCACTAGAAGCAAATAAAGGAAAGCGCTATGTGGGAACCTAGACATGCCATGGTCACTGCATGGTCAGAGTGAGTGTTCCACCCCCCCCCCCCTCCCAGTATGACCACCCTGTACATGCTGTGACCACCCTGTACATGCAGGCGGTGGTCGGGCACTACAGTGTCCCAGCCATTGCCCCACACCCTGTGAAGATGCATTCTGGCCAATCCACTCTGTCCGGGCCATACCCATAATACCTTGCTCCTCATTATGCACATATTCAGGCTAACACTGATAACAGTGGGACATTGTGGGCCTAGTGAGGTGTGGGCAGCCACAAAACAATGGATAGACATACACACACACACATACACACTCTCCTATTGCAGCATTGTGCAAAGATAGGGGTGGTTGGCAACCCTGACTGCCACACTGGTCCTGCTCACAGTGCCGACATTGATAAACTGTGCAGGAGGTAGTAGTAGTGCTCTGGTGATAACTGTAGCTCCGTGCTGGGGCCAACAGCCCGACTCTCCATGCAGCTTTAGATTGTGGAGCCTGTGTGAGTGGGTGTTTATACCCCCTGTTCGCCACTGCTTTGGGCTTTGCACATGTATCTGCATTGTGGGGTAAAATATAGAGGCATGCTTTGCAGGATCCACAGCTGGGACTTGAACATGTGGCCCTCTGCTTCTGTATACAATGGCTGTGTGTACTGCACCACAGATGCACATTAGTCTCTGGAGCTACCTGTACTTTTCCTCAGCCACAACGTTTATGATGCACTGCATACCACGTACTGGTACAGGGCATGGCCTAGGTCCACTGCAAGCAGGTGCCACTGCCTTCTCCAGCATGGGCACACCCCCCCCTGCCATGCTGACATGATCATATGCTGTCGGTGCTAATAGTCCCAGGCCATCCACTGTGTGGGTAGGCAGTCGCCTAGGGAGCGGGGTCAGGGGTGGGGAGGCATACATGGACATCCTCACATCCACCCCCATCACCGCCTACCAATATTATGTCCCTTCCGCTTGGGGGAGGGTTGGCTGAGGGGATGTCAGGTCAGTGCCCTGGCAACTGTTAGCTAGGGTGGACCAGGTAGATGTACGTGGATTGTGTTTTTGCCTTTGTCAGCTCCTGTCTTGCTGATGTCCGGTTTCTATGTTTCTGTGTGCCACCTAGGCAACTGCCTAGTCCACCCTGTGCCCCAGATGCCCCCACTACATGTTCCGCCTGCAGCCCCCTATGCCCCATTTGCACCATCGCCATAGTGGCCTTTCATACTTGGGCACTATGCTTTTGCTGCAAATGGAGCACTATTATCACTTTTCTTGGGCTTCCTGCCCATGTTGTACATTGCTGACGCTGAAATGGTTTCACCCTCCTGCAAATGTGCATCTAATACAGGTTTTCAGTCCCGGTAATGTTTGGTCCTTCATTTCCCTGCGTTAGTGTAAAAGGAGCCTCTCCCCGCCCACTCCATGCCCACTGACCCCTTCTCTCCGCCCTCTCTCCACCCTCTGCGGGACTTACCACGGCCGGTGACGTTAACACACATTAAGAAACGTTAACGCGCATTAGTTACTTAACGCGCATTAACGTAGCCACTGCTATGTTACCGCAGTTTAGTAAACATACCCCCAAAGGTGTCTGTGCACTTTGTTCCAAAATAGCTTAGGCTTCTGATTTTCAGTTAAAACTGAGAAGCACCGATATATCACTCCCCCAGTGGAGAATTTGGGGTTTTCAGTTGTAAGCGAAAACCCTCAAGAAATGTCTGTTCTGACGTATTCCAAAGACATCATCCAGTTGCTGCCGTCAAAGCCAGATGACATCACTGGAGCAGGAGCTACCTGTGCCCTGCCACTAAAAAATTCACTCTCAGCCCCACCCTCCACCTCCCACATTTGTTTCATGCTGTCCTCGCCCCTCCCACTTCCAGCCACACTTTTATGTAAAGCTCTTTTTTTTTTTTTTAGGAAACAGCCCACTGTCAGGCTCTGGCCTCCCTACATCAGCACCCCCACAGAGCAAGTACAAGGCACCAAGCAAAGTATAGACAGCAGTAAAGCTCTGGCCTCTAGCTTGACTGCAACTTAAGCCAGTCAGGCCCTGACACTGCAGAGAGGGCTTGGAAATAAACACCTACATTTACAATGTATCAACCTCTAGAATCAGATGCCCTAAAAATAGCATGCATATATTGCAAAATCAAATGTATGCATGCAAGTTTCTCACTTGGGAAAATACATCCATAGTAATGCTTTTTGGGTTTTTGCACGGCTAATTGTATACATGCTGTCAAAGCCCAAGCTTAATTTTAGCTGCTTTGAGTTGGACATTTTTCATTTCAAGCTATATTATCGAGGTAAAGTGGTATTTCTTCAATTATTATTACTAAGTAGATAACCATTTGGCTTCTGTCCCAAACCTAATCTATCTCTAGGTCTGCCTAGAAACTGAGCAGGCAAAGGTAGCATTCCGGGCCACTTTTACCAATAGGCAACAAGGGCAGTTGCCCTGGGTCCAGCATGTCAGGGAGCCCATTGAATGAGCACATAGTGCTCTATCCTGATAACTCTATTGGCGTGTGTCTGATTTTCAAGTGGATAGAGAAAAAATCTTATTAACAGTGACACAAACTATCTTCATTATCAGATATTTGTGAAGGAAAAGGGAGGGGGCTAGGAGTAGATTAGATCTGGTTGATTTGCTCTGTGCTCTGCTCACTATCGGGCTAATGCAGAAAGCTAGAGCAGCCTCTAAACACAAATAACGCTATGTTTAAGCACACTTTACAACTTTTTGAATGCAGAAAACAGACCCCCGCGGAAAAACTAATGCCCAATTAATACCACGCATACTTAAATGCATTTAAATGCATTTTAATGTTTTTTAATCAGCTGCATGGTATGCAAATCATGGTACGCCCAATGCAGAGACAGGCTTAGATGATTTTGCAACCAACCATAGCGCCAACATTTTTACTTCAGGGTCTGAGGTGTCTTAAACCTTTAATGTGTGCCCCCCAACAGTATTTTGATGGCACCGGGTGCTGTCCCCAATGCCTAGATCATCTTCTCCTCAGATGATCAGGCATCGAGCAAAGCCCCAGATGCCATCAAAACACTGTCGGGACCATGTCCCACAAAAAAGAATCGCTGGTAGTCCAGTGGCCCTGTTTCCCCCCCTCGACGGTATTTTAATGGCATTGAGAAAAGCCCCCAATGCCATCAAAACACTGTCGAGGGCTGGTACCCCAATAATAAAAGAATCCCTGATGGTCCATCAGCCCCGATCCCCCCCTCCCAATAGTATTTGGATGGCATCAGGGATGATTACAGCATTGGGAAAGGCCCTCGATGCCATCAAAATTCTTTCTGGTGGCCGGTGCCCCAACAATAAAAGAATCCCTGGTGGTCTAGTGGCCCCTATACTCTCCCATTAAATACAAACAAAAAGTAACCTTGTGGTCTAGCAGCCCCTATACCCCTCCATTAAATAGAAAAAAAATAACCTGGTGGTCTAGGAGCCTCTAAATTCAGCCCCTCCCACCCGGTACCTTAAAATAAGCGGGAGTGCCGCCTACGCGCTCCCACTCTGCGTCCACCATCTTGAAAAATGGCAGAATCTGGCCCCACACAGTGCATCCTGGGATGCATCGAGTGAGGTCAGACTGCCATATAAGGCATAGGCTACCTTATATGGCAGTCTGATCCACCCGGTGCATCCCAGGATGCCCCGCTCGGGGTCAGACACTGCCATTTTTCAAGATGGCGGATGCAGAGAGGGAGCACATAGGCAGCGCTCCCGCTTATTTTAAGGTACCAGGTGGGAGGGGCTGAATTTAGGGGCCAACAGACCACCAGGTTGTTGTTGTTTTTTAAATTTAATGGGAGGTGGGGGGTACAGGGGCTGCTAGACTACCAGGTTACTTTTTTAAATTTAATGTGGGGTGCAGAGTACATAAGAACATAAGAACATAAGATATGCCATACTGGGTCAGACCAAGGTCCATCAAGCCCAGTATCCTGTTTCCAACAGTGGCCAATCTAGGTCATACTTACCTAGCATTTTCCACAAAAGACATAGGTTCCGCAATGCTTGTACTGGGTCAAGCATTGTTATCCTGGGTCCCTTCTTAATAATGGTTTATGGACCTTTCCTCCAGGAACTTGTCCAAACCTTTTTTAAACCCAGCTACACTAACAGCCTTTACTACATCCTCCGGTAACAAATTCCAGAGTTTGATTACACGTTGAGTGAAAAAAAAAATTTCTTTTATTAGTCTTAAATAGTTTACCTTGTAGCTTCATTGCATGTCCCCTAATCTTTCTATATTCTGATAACGTAAACAATCGATCTACATTTACCACTCCGTTCATTAATTTATAGACTTCTATCATATCTCCCTTCAGCCGTCTCTTTTCCAGGTTAAAGAGCCCTAACCTTTTTAGCCTTTCTTCATAGGAGTATCCTTCCATCACCTTTACCATTTTGGTGGCTCTTCTCTGAACCTTTTCTAATAACGTTATCTCCTTTTTAAGATACGGCGACCAGAATTGCACGCAATATTCAAGGTGCGGTCTCACCATGGAACGATATAGAGGCATTAGAATATCTTTTGTTTTATTTTCCATCCCTTTCCTTATGACACCTAGCATTCTATTTGCTCTCTTGGCCGCCGCTGCACACTGGGCCAAGGGTTTTAACATGTTATCCACAATGACGCCTAAATCTTTTTCCTGGGTGGTTGTCCCTAATGTGGAACCTTGCATCGTGTAACCATAGTTTGGGCTGTTCTTCCCTAGGTGCATAACTTTGCACTTGTCCAAATTAAATTTCATCTGCCATTTTGATGCCCAGTCTTCCAGTTTATCAAGATCCTCTTGCAATTTTCCACAATCCTCTTGGGTTTTAACAGCTTTAAATAGTTTTGTGTCATCTGCAGATTTGATAACCTCACTCGTTATTCCACTTTCCAGGTCATTTATGAAGATGTCAAAAAGCAGCGGACCCAGCACAGATCCCTGGGGTACACCACTATTCACCTTTCTACATTGGGAAAATTGGCCACTTAGCCCAACCCTCTGCTTTCTATCTTTTAACCAGTTCCTGATCCACAGTAGTACACTGCCTCCTATCCCATGACTCTTTAGTTTTGCCAAAAGTCTCTGATGAGGGACCTTGTCAAAGGCTTTCTGAAAGTCCAGATACACTATATCAACCGACTCACCTTTGTCCACCTGTTTATTCACACCTTCAAAAAAACATAACAGATTAGTAAGACAAGATCTTCCTTGTCTAAAGCCACTAACACTTATTAAAAGAGGCCTGCTACACAGTACCCTGTCCTATGCTGCTGAGGTAAGCTATATTCTGATTTGATTTAAATTATAGCTCTTTGCTGCTGCTAGGCTCTAACTTATTATGAAATTTAAACTACTAGCTCTTTGCTGGGTTCTAAATTTAACCAGAAAGCTCTCTTCTGTGTTTTAAATTTAAACTAAAAGCACTTTGCTGATGCTAGGCCCTGAGTGACTATTAAATTTAAACTGCAAGCTCTCTGCTGGGGCCACTTGGGGCCACTAGACCACCAGGGATTCTTTTATTGTCGGGGCACTGGCCCACAACAGTATTTTGATGGCAATGGGGGCCTTTTCCGATGCCACGAAATAGTGTCAGGGCTAATATGCAAATTAGCCACACGGTGCCCAGAGAGCAAACCAAACTAGCACAGGCTTCTTGCGAGCATGTGTTTGGCTTGTTCTCCCAGTTTAACACTGCAGTGGCTCATTTGAATGCGCACGGTTAACGTGGGGGTCATTTGCATTCTCAATCCTTCCTGCATCACACGTTAAAATGTGTGCATTGTCAGGAACGTAAAAAATCGCTTCAGCACAGGTCTAGCGCTGGCTTTCTGCATTGGCCTGTATAGCCTCACATATACCCCCTCCCACACCACCACCTCCTCCTGTCTTGTTGCTCCAGACATGTGGGACTGGAACAGAAGCAAAGGACTGATTTCTATGGTGAGTATTTCAGCCAGCCATCCATTTCACAGATTACTTTTAACCAATGCAGTATGGATTTCTTTCAGTTTATAAATTTATGTATTGAATTTATTTCTTTGCAATTTACCCTGAAAAATCACAGATGAGACAAACATCAAACATTGATTTGATTTCTGAAATATATTTCTATTATAGATCTGTACAGGATTCAACATTTAAATGTATGGGGTAGGTATTCAGCCACCCTCTGAATTTTAAATAGGTGGCTGAATACTCTAGCATAATTTTAAATGGAAAACTTAACTCCTTAAAATTAGGCCAGCTACGGTATTTCTGCAGGCAAGCTACAAAGATTAATTAAACCATTCAGTGGCTGAATACTCTCAATGAGGCCAAAATACCCCCCTTTCTTTATATGGCCAGGATATTTTTTAACAAGACCTTATATGGTGAGCACAACTGATAAGCATATAAGCGCTTACGAATATTTATCTTATGATGTCAAATTACATATTTTTATAGGATTGCTCTGGGAGCATTTGTGGTAGGATAATGATGAGCTTGTTAATTTTTGAAAATCTGTGTGGGGGTGGGGGGGGGGCATGAGCCTAAAGGTTAATTGGAGGGATACAAGGCTGAAGTTTCATCTAGGGTTCCTGGTCTCAACGCACTGGCCATGCCCATAACACCTGGAGGTCGATTCAGACAGGGGCACATTTGGGCTATCTGTGCATCCAAAAAATGGATGGGGCCGATGTGCACCCGATTCTGCAACCTTGGGTTCTATACATTCCACGGTTGCAGAATCAGAGCACTTAAATGGCCCAACATGCCCTGATTCTGCTGCAGGGAACGTACAGGCCGCTGCACTCCAGTCCCCAATGCTCCAGCTGGTGTGCTTGTGCTGTGGCGTCCCATCGCCATGGCAATCTCATGTCCAGTTGGAAGACCTGGATTGCCAGACCCCAAGCTGCCCCTTCACCCTGCTGCCCAACTACCGGCTTGGGCCCCTATGGCCAGAGTTGGGCAGCTTGTTCACTCCCGCGGTGGCATGAAGGGCTTGGAGGGGGCTGCAGGCCGCAATCGTGGAATGCTTGGAACTTTGAGGTGGAATAAGCCAGGCATCCAAATGGCTGCTGGAGGACGTACAGGGCCCTGACCTGAATAGGCCTTGTATGTCCGGGTGCCCTGCCCACCCCTGCTCCACCTCTCTCCGCCTCCATCTAGTGCTCCCCGCACAATGGCCCTGTATGTGCAGGGAGCAGGAAGATCAGAATATGATCATGGGCCTAAACGGGGGTTGGACATTCAATCCGGGTGATGGTTCCTAATGTGGAACCTTGCATCGTGTAACCATAGTTTCAGCTGTTCTTTCCTAGGTGCATAACTTTGCACTTGTCCACATTAAAATTCATCTGCCATTTGGACATCCAGTCTTCCAATTTATCAAGATCCTCTTGGAATTTTTCACAATCCTCTTGTTTTTTAACAACTTTAAAATAATTTTACGTCATCTGCAAATTTGACTACCTCACTTGTTATGACCATTTCAAGGTCATTTACGGATATGTTAATAAGCAGCGGACCCAGCACAGATCCCTGGGGTACTCCACTATTCACCTTTCTCCATTGGGAAAATTGACCATTTAGCCCTACCCTCTGCTTTCTATCTTTTAACCAGTTCCTGATCCACAATAGTACACTGCCTCCTATCCCAATGGGGGCTGCTGGTGCACAGAGGGGACCAGGCAGCTACCTAGATGGCACATAGGAACATAAGACTACAAAATATGCCATACTGTGTCAGACCATTTTCCACAAAAGACACACAGGATCCCCAATAACTGTAATGGGGCAAGCAGCGCATAGCTCGGATCCTGTTTAGCAATGGTTTATGGACCGTTACCCAGGAACCCAGCCAAACCTTTTTGAACCCAGCTACACTGACAGCTTTTACCACATCCTCCGGTAATGGATTGCAGGGTTTGATTACGCGTTGTCTAATCACTGAGTAAATGGCTGGCTGTCAATGCTGAGTATCACAAGGCAGAGTGTTTGTGATTACACTACATGCATGCTGACCAGCAGATCTACTACAGTTGGTTTGTGCTTGGCTGACACAACCCAATGAAAAGCCTTGGGGCAGTCTTTCTGCCTATGCTGTAGTTTAATTGTTAGGGTTGGGGGCAGCAATCATTCATGGCCTACTCACTGGGGTCCTGCCAAGTTGCCTGTGGATGGAAGACAGAAGGTGGGGTGCTTGGTTATATGAAGGACTTCTGTTTTATTGGGGTTAATGTAAATATTGTGGTTGTTGAGCCATTGGATGACAGCTTCAAGGCATTGGCTGATTATGGGGTAGTCAGGGTTGCTGGTGGAGAATTGTGTGTAGATTAAAATGTCTTCAGCATGCAGGTGATAGAGGATCTTGTGACTCTGGATGATTTTGCATAGGGGTTGGATGAAAATCTTAAACAGCAAGGAGGATGAAGTGGAGCCTTGAGGTAAACCTTGGAGTAGTTTGAATGGGTTAGAGGTTTCAGTTCCAATTTTGACTGGCTGGGATTCAGTCAGTTAGGCAGGACTGAAACAACTGCAATGTTGTATCTCTAAGGCCAATTGCATGGAGATGTGAGATGAGATAGGCGTGGATGACTGAGTCAAAGGCTGCGGAGATGTCGAGAAAAATATGGATGAAGCCTTGTGTGGTCTTTCCGTACCTTTGATTAATGTGGAGGGAGGTCAGTAGAGTCTCAGTGCTATGAAAAGGCTTGAAGCCATGCTGGTATTTGTCAAGGGGGATGTGGCATCTACTAAGTCCTGAGTCTGAAGCTATACTGCCTTTTCTATGATTTTGGCAAGGGAAGGTATGCTTGAGATGGGTCTGTAAGAAGATGACACTGATGGGTCTATTGAAGAATTTTTTAGTAAAGGCCTGATGGATGCTTGCTTGAGGGCAGATGGCATGTAGTCCAGTGCTAGTGAAGACTAGACAATGTGAAGAAAGGTTAGAATGAGCTCTTACTTGGCCATCTTGATCCAGGAGAATGGGCAGGGATCACGTGAGGAGGTGGTGTTGTTGAGGTTTGAAATAATATTTTCCAGTTGCTGGGCAGACAGAGGGCTGAATTTTAACCAAGCTTTTATGTGTAAGGTGTTGGCAGAGTCATTGGAGGGCTGGGGTACTGCTGTGGTGAAAGACTGCTTAGCCTGTAGGAATTGGGCCATATCAGTTGGTGCGAGAGCCGTATTGGACTTTGTAGCGGTTGGGATCCTGAGCTGTTGAATAGCTCTCTAGGATGGCTGAGAGAGGAGTTGAGGAGGTTAGAATGATATTCCTTTTTCTTTAGAAGTGTGAGTGAGCAGTAGTAATTTTGGGCGCTTGGATATGCTAAGTAGTTGGATGGATTCTATTGTCATCTCCATTTGTGCTCTAACTGTCAGCTTGATTTTTAGGGCTTTGAGATCAGATGTAAACCAGGGTGCATGGTGTGATCTTTTTATCCTGGATGGGCTGTCAGGCTTGGTGGCATATGATAATATGCAGGTGTTCCATTCAACTACTAACGCATCAAGATTGATTGGATCATCTTGTAGCAAAGGTGGGATTCTGCTGATGAATGAGTCTTTATCAAATGCCCGAAACCTCCATGAGTGAGATGGGGGAGGCTTGAGGGTGGATACACTGGGGATGATTGGGTTAGCCAATTTCTTAGTTGGCTAGGGAGCTTTGACAATGTAATCTTAAGAAGCTGGTACCTTTGTATTGGAAGAGCTGGAAGAAAGGAGGCTTTCCTGCTGTGGAGGGAAGCAAGCAAGAGGCAAAGTGAAGGAAGATGTCCAGACTGAGTGAGAATCATAAACTGTAAACAGACTGCATGCAGCTCTTTCACAAAAGCGTAACGTTGGCTACTAACTGTAGACTTTGACTGCAGCGTAACGTTGGCTACTAACTGCAGACTTTGAACCCCAATTAGGTCTTTGGCATTGGATCTCACACCTTTTTCAGTAGTAGTTTAAGGTGAATTACATTCAGCTGGAATAGATAACATCAATACTCTAGTTCAAAACTGGAACAACACAATAAATAAAGCTGCGATAGCACCACAGACAAATAGAACCATAAGAAAACATCACACTGCTACTTGGTATTCCGCAGAGCTGAAAGAAACTAAACATAAACTATGACAAATGGAGAGGAAAATGCGACCCTCTAAGAATACTGATGACAGAAATGCCTACACATCCAAATTACAAGAACACCAACCCATGATAAATAAGGAGAAGAAGAAATATCACACAAATAATGAGCCCTCTAAACCGGCCCAGAGAGTTATTTGATATAGTAACATCATTAGTAAAAACCCTTATTCAAAAAATGTAAGACAATGATGTATCATCACAAAAACTGGCTGATTATTATCAAAGCAAAATCCACAAGAGCGACAACAGAACGAACACATCACCAACATTACAAGACATCAGATCTGCCCTCGCCTCTTGGCAAGCTTTCAAACCAATTTCCACAGAACATCTAGAGAACATCATTGCCATTCTCAACATCACCACCTCCCCTCTTGACCCATGCCCAGTAATCTGGATCAAAAAGCTCAAGCCGAACTAGTCCACATCAAACTTAAGATGACCCAGCTCTCTTTCACACAAGCTACGTGCCCCCTGACCTCAAAAATGCTTCTGTCTATCCATAATCAAAAGCGCCTCATCAGACCCAAATCTCTCCACTTCCTACAGGCCCATCTCCAGTCTGACTTTCCTTGCAGAAATAATTGAAAAGGTTGTACAACTACAGCTATAGGACCATAACAACTCTCACGCACCAGCTGACCCACAGCAATATGGCTTCAGACCAAATCATGGATAGACTCATCAAAGGCATCAAAAAAATCAAATCAATAATTCATCCTTATATTTCTAGACATCACCTCAGCCTTTGATTCAGTTCTTCATAACATACTTTTGCTACGCCTACAGTCACTAGGATTATAGAACACAGCATTAAAATGTTTCCACTCTTATCTAACAGGATGATGACAACAAGTGAAAATAGGCCAACAAAAATCCGCTCCTTATGCTCAACATCAAGGTGTCCCACAAGGCTCTGCACTAGAAGTCAAATCTGAAGTACGTTACCTAGGGATAACCCTAGACCAGCAACTAATCTTACAACCACACATTAGCAATACCATAAAGCTTATTTACCACAAATAAAAACAGTACAGCACCTAAACTTCCATGATTTTCGAACTGTCTTTCAAGCCCTAGTAGGTCCACACTTTGACTATGGTAATATAATCTTCCAAGGTATGCCAAAGTAAACACTTCACCCAATACAGATGTCACAGAATACTGTGGCTCACATCCTATACGGTGTACCCAGAACTGAGTATATAACACCAATACTGAAGACATTACATTGGCTTCCTATACCAAACTGAGTAAGATATAAGGTCTTACTGACCATCTTCAAAGTTTCCAACAACTTATCCTCAGCCTACCTTCAATCCTTATTACACAGAACACCAAAGAACAGAACAAGGAGAAGTAATGCCCAAAACATATTCACCATCCCTACTCAAAAGCTGAAAAGCACCCAAACAACTTCAAACCGAGCCTTTTCACTCTACGCACCGAGCATGTAGAATTCACTCCTTGATGACATATGAGCTATCACTGACCTGACAGAATTCTGCAAGAATTGGAAGACCCATATCTTCTTGGAGCGCTTTGGTAGCAAGTGTTAAATCAGACTACTCCATGACTCATACAGTACACATCATTACAGAACAACATTTCTCACTATTGTTGAACTGTTTTCTTCAAACTTTCTCCTATTACTAACACTATGGGGTATGTTTACTAAACCACAGTAAAGTCACTGGTGGTAAGGGCAGCGTTAAGGTGCCTGAAGCCATATTAGGCAGTGGGCGGGTAGGGGGCATGCCGGCATTAGGGTGCATTGGGCCATTTAACATGAGTTAACAGGACCAAATGTGGTAAAGTGACAAGGCATCTTAGGATGTGATGAGGTGCCTTAACAGAAGATCAGGAACCGCAAGGCGCCTTAAGATAAGGTGCCTTAGCACATCTTAAGGTGCCTTGAGGCATGAAGAGCCGTAATGCAGAAAAGGGTGCCAGTGCAGGTCATGGAGTAGCAGCCTGCACAAGAAGACAGGACTATACACAGCCAAGAGAGGCAGATAGATTGGCTGAAGGACAGATGGTGGTTGAAGAGAGGGTGATATAGGCTGGCAGCACATATCTGCAGAGTCCTGACTATTACAGGAATGAAAATGATCTGAGTAGCACAGTCACAAAAAGAACAGGTAAGAATTGAACCCCTGTCTGCTGCTTACAGTGAGGGGTTCAATTCTGTCTGTAAGCTAATAGGCTACACCTTCCCCTCTATTTGCACAGCAATGGCTGGGTACAAAGAGACTGCAGGTCACCGCCTAAAATGTCTGCTGTGTGTGTCGGCATAGGGTAGCCCCACAAGTACCCATGATGCAGTGCACATGCAGCACAGCAGTCTACAACTGATCACCGAATGGAGAATGCATGTATCCATCACCTCAGCTCAGTAAGAGGAACTGACAGTGTGTCATACAAGCACAGAGCAGCTACAAAACATGCTACAGAGCAGTTTCTGTGGTCACCCTGAGGGTGAGGATGGGCACTTAGCACCAGGTCCCCTGTACCTGCGGTGTTAGAGATCGTTTCTGCTGCAGATCCTCACCACCACCAGTGTGCGGTAGGTACTGTCTATGGTGTACTTATGCTAGTCGCCTTGTGTCCTGCTGTATGTGCTAGTCATGTCTGAATCTGTTGGACCCTGACCCACCTAGAATAGTGCATTGCAATATCCAGTGTTACAATGGTAAAACCATGGTTACCAATTACCAGAGGGAAGGGGCCTATAGATATGCATGGGGTTGTTATTAGGATACTGCTGGCCCTACTAGTAATACCAGGAGTAGGCCTGGACCACCTCACTGCCCAACCAACTACATCTAACATTCACCTGCAGCACATACCTGATGCCCACCACTGGGGTGCCCCAGCCATGCACATACCAACTAAAGACTGTCCACATTGCATGTGCACAAAACAGACATGTGCATCCAGCATTTGGTCCAGTGTTCAGGCCCCTGACAGGAAACACACCCATAGCATTAGAACCAGGCACTATATAAGCGCTATGTGGATACATGGCCGTGCCTTGGTCACTGCTCGGTCAGAGTGAGAGTGCCCTCCCAGCATGATATGATGTGGCCATCCACTCCATGCAGATGGCAGTCGGGCACTATAATGTTCCAGCCATTGCCCTACCCCCCGATGCAGACGCATCCTGGCCAATCCATCTTGTTCAGGCCATACCCACAATACTTTGCTCCTCATCATGCACATTTGTAGGCTAATGCTGGAAACAGCTTAGGCACTGCAAGGATCAGTGAGAAGAAGAAAGCCACAAAACAATGGATAGACATACACAAACACACACACACACACTCATATTGACGCACTGTGCAAAATGGGGATGGTTGGCATTCCTGCCTGTCACTCTGATCCCAGTCTCAGCTCAAGCACTGTTAAGGTGTACTCATTGTGCAGGGACTAGAAGTGCGCTCTAATGTGAATGGCCGTACAGTGTGTCAGTGCTGTCAACCTGACTCTCCATCCAGTTGAGGATAGTGGAGCCTGTCTGTGTGGGTGTTTGTACCCTTGTTGGCCGATTCATTGGGGGTTGTACATGTTGGTGTTGTACCTGCATTGTGGGATAAAATGCAGCCACAGGAACATGCACTGCATGATCCACAACCAGGACCTGAATCTGCAACCTTCTGTTCTTATACATCAGTCCCACTCGAATAACGAGCACCTCAACAATAATAGTAGTCAACTAGGCAAGCCCTCGCAACAGGCGTCCCCTACAATGTAAACAACAAACATTATCCTTTCTCAGTACACCTCATATGTATATAGTGTACCCTTTTTCCAAGTTGCATTTCCTGTTTAATGTAATGACCAGACATATTTAAGTTGTCGGATGTTTCTGTTCCATGTGAACCGCGCTGATTGCAAATAGTGCGGTATATAAGAAATATAAATAAATAAATAAATATTCTGCTCTTATACATACCAACTGTGGGTAGTGTGCTAGAGTGTTACAGCAGTGTCTGGGGCTGACATGCTTCCCATCAGATGGATCTTGGCACATGTTGCACTGCATATGGCACACTGGATCAGGGCATGGCTTTGGTCTGCTGCAGGCGGGTGCCCCTGCCCCCTCTGCCAACACCCCCCACGCCATGCTGACATGCCCATGAGCTGTCAGTGTTGGTGGTGAGCAGTCCCAGGCCAGCCAACATGGGGGTAGTGGGTGTCTAGTGCACAGCATCTGCCGGGGGGGGGGGGGGCAGAGGCATATATGGATGGCCACTCATCCCCCTCCATAACCATCTGCCTCTATAGGGACCCCATCACCGCTTGCCAATGTTATGTCTTTTCAACCTGGGGAAGATACGGCTGAGGGGTTTTATGTTAGAGATCTAGAAAATATTGCCTGGAGTGGAACGGGTAAACCTAGGTCGATTGTTTATGCCATCAAAATATAGAAAGACTAGGGGACATGCAATGCGGCTACAGTGTAACCCATTTAAGACTACTAGGTGAAGATATTTTTTCAGTCACTGCATTTCAAAAATGTTTGGACAGATTCAGAAACCATTGTTAAAGGGTCCAGAAACCATTGTTAAAGAGGACCCTGTTTTGCACAAAAGGCAAAACAGTGTCAGTACTCTTTGAGCAACAAATAAAGTCTTCTAGAGACCTTTACAAAGAGGCCTTCTACCTAGAGGGCAAGAGATCTGTGAAACGTTTTCAATAGGTGTTAACACCAGGTGGCAGGTCAAAAGGCCATTTTGAAAGACTCCTTCTATCCAAGCAAGGACTGTTAATCACCCAGGAAGTTGGTCACAGCTTACCTCAGCAGCACAGGCATAAATAGCTCAACCAGAGCTCTGTGATCCTCAGTCTTGAAGGACTAGAAAAGGGGACTGTTACTTCTGGAGAGAGATCTGGAATTGTGAGTATATACTTCTGGGAATTTTCTGAAAGGAATTCTTTCTATTAAAGCTAATTAATCTGTGAACCCACTATTTTTTGTTAAATCAGTCAGGGCCCAGTAGCAGCAGTTTAAGTTTAAATTTAAAACACAGAAGAGAACTTTCTGGTTACATTTCATACCCAGCAGAGAGCTTGTAGTTTAAATTTAATAATCACTCAGGGCCTAGCATCAGCAAAGTACTTTTAGTTTAAATTTAAAGCACAGAAGAGAGCTTTCTGGTTAAATTTAGAACCCAGCAGAGAGCTTGTAGTTTAAATTTCATAATAAGTTAGAGCCTAGCAGCAGCAAAGAGCTATAATTTAAATCAAATCAGAATATAGCTTACCTCAGCAGCACAGGACAGGGTACTGTGTAGCAGCCCTATTTTAATAAGTGTTATTTCCCTCCCTCCCTCCCCAACACCCACCCACCCCTGGGATGATCGTAGCTTTATAGGTACTTACACATCTTAAAAGACAGGAGATGCACTCAGGTGAAGCTCGTTACCCAAATTAGTCATACACTAAGGACCTGAGATTAATTGAGCTTCAAGTGAACAAGGTATATTAAACGTATTCGATACAGTTTTATTAGTATAAATATCCATAGCAACCCTTAGTAAGTAAAGAACTTAAAGATCTAAACACAAACTTAAAACTAAGAGGCAGACAGCAGTCCAGCAGTGAGATGGGGCTTTCCAGTCTTTTGCATTGAGTGTCACATGTATGATTTTCTCCCAGTTGGTGAGAGGTCTTACGTGTGCACTAGGTGCAAGGAGCTCTTTGCTCTCAGGGAACGAGTCCGTTCTCTAGAGGCTAGAGTAGCAGACTTGGAAAACATAAGAAAGAAAGAGAGGTACATAGACGAGATCTACAGAGATATAGTCCTGAAGTCCCACCTCCAGTCTGGCAGCATCCCTGTTGCCATGCAGGAGAGAGGTCACGTGACAGGAGAGCATCACTCTGGTGTGGCAGGAAGTGATCCTGTAACTAGGACCTGTCCTCCAGGTGATGTAAAACCCTCTCGCACCGAGGAGGTTTCTCCAGGGCCATGTGCCCATGAGGGAAGGGTTAGAACAGCCGTTATAGTTGGTGATTCGATCATTAGGCATGTAGATAGCTGGGTGGCTGGTGGACGTGAGGATCGCCTGGTAACATGCCTGCCTGGTGCAAAGGTAGCGGACCTCACGCGCCACCTAGATAAGTTCTTAGATAGTGCTGAGGAGGAGTCTGCTGTCTTGGTACATGTCGGTACCAATGACATAGGAAAATGTGGTAGGGAGGTTCTGGAGGCTAAATTTAGGCTTTTAGGTAGGAAGTTGAAATCCAGAACTTCCAGGGTAGCGTTCTCCGAAATGCTTCCCGTTCCACGCGCAAGACCCAAAAGGCAGGCAGAGCTCCGGAGTCTCAATGCATGGATGAGACAATGGTGCAGAGATGAGGGTTTTGGATTTGTTAGGAACTGGGGAACATTCTGGAGAAAGGAGGGGCTCTTCCAAAGGGATGGGCTTCACCTTAACCGGGATGGAACCAGGCTGCTGGCATTAAACTTTAAAAAGGAGATAGAGCAGCTTTTAAACTAGATAATAGGGGAAAGCCAACAGTCATACAAGAGCGGATAGCTTGGAAGAATGTATCCTTGAAGGATACTACCATAAGCAGAGAGGTTCCAAAAAAGAGTAAAGTAGCCCAAATGCCCTTGAGTATGGAGTAGACAGAGCTTAAAGATCCCAAATTACCCATGTCTACCAATAGCCAAATTAATATTAATAAAATACAGTCTCTAAAATGCTTGTATGCAAATGCTAGAAGTCTAAAAAATAAGATGGGAGAGTTAGAATATATAGCACTAAATGAGAGGTTAGATATGATTGGAATATCAGAGACATGGTGGAAGGAGGACAACCAGTGGAACACTGTGATACCTGGGTACAAACTATATCATAATGATAGAGCTGATCAAATTGATGGAGGGTTGCGCTCTATGTTAGAGAGGGCATTGAGTCAGAAAGGATTAAAGTTTTTCAGGAAACAAAATTTGCTGTAGAATCTCTATGGATTGAAATTCCATGTAAAAAGGGGAAGGCGATGGCAGTGGGGGTTTACTATCGACTGCCTGGCCAGAATGAACAAATGGATGATGAAATGCTCAAAGAAATCAAGGAAGCTAACAAAAGTTACAGCGCAGTAATAATAATAATGGGTGATTTCAATTACCCCGGTATCGACTGGGTCAGTGTCACGGCAGGACATGCTAGGGAGATAAAGTTCCAAGATGAAATAAATGACTGCTTCTTGGAGCAGCTGGTTCATGAACCGATCAGAGGGGAAGCCATATTAGACCTAGTCCTTAGTGGAAGACCAGATCTAGTGCAAGAGATAAGGGTGTTGTGGCCACTTGGCAATAGTGATCATAGCATGATCGCCTTTGATTTAATTAGTGGAGGAGGGATAGTAAGGAAATCCACAGTGCTACCTTTTAAATTTCGAAAGGGAGACTATGATAAAATAAGGAAAATAGTTAAGATAAAACTAAAAGGAGCAGTTGCAAAGGTTAAAGACTTACATCAAGCTAGGGTGTTGTTGAAAAATACTATCTTGGAAGCCCAGACCAGCTGTATTCCACGCTTTAAAAAAGTGGAAGGAAGTCCAAAAAACTGCCAGCATGGTTTAAAGGTGAGGTCAGAGAGGCTGTTGTTGCCAAAAAAGCATCTTTCAGGAAATGGAAAAAAGAGCCAAACGATGAAACCTGGAAACAGCACAAGCACTGGCAAGTCAAATGCAAGGCATTGATAAGGCAGGCAAAGAGAGAATTTGAGAAGAAGCTTGCTGCGGAAGCAAAAACGCGAAATAAAGACTTTTTCAAGTACATTCATAGCAAAAAACCTGTGAGAGAGTCAGTTGGTCCATTAGATGATAGAGGGATTAAAGGGGCACTAAAAGGCGACAAGGCGATAGCGGAGAGACTGAATGAATTCTTTGCTTCGGTCTTTACTGAGGAAGATGTAGGGATGTTACCCATGATTGAAGTGGTCTTTAAAGGTGCGGAAGAATTGATGGAAATATCGATACATCGGGAAGATGTATTACAACTATTAGATAAACTGAAGAGTAGCAAATTACCTGGGCCGGATGGTATACATCCAAGGGTGTTGAAAGAACTGAAATATGAGATTGCAGACCTGCTATTAGTAATCTGTGAACTATAATTAAAATCATCTCTAATACCTGAAGATTGGAGGATCGCCAATGTAACACCAATTTTTAGAAAGGGTTCCAGGGGTGATCCGGGAAACTACAGACCGGTGAGCCTCACGTCAGTACCGGGAAAAATGGTAGAAACCATCATAAAGAATAAAATTACTCAGCATGTAGATAGTCATGGCCTAATGGGAGACAGCCAACATGGCTTTAGACAAGGAAGATCTTGTCTTACTAATCTGCTATGTTTTTTTGAAGGTATGAATAGACAGGTGGACAAAGGTGAGTCGGTTGATATAGTGTATCTGGACTTACAGAAAGCCTTTGACAAGGTCCCTCATCAGAGACTTTTGGCAAAACTAAAGAGTCATGGGATAGGAGGCAGTGTACTACTGTGGATCAAGAACTGGTTAAAAGATAGAAAGCAGAGGGTAGGGCTAAATGGCCAATTTTCTCAATGGAGAAAGGTGAATAATGGTGTACCCCAGGGATCTGTGCTGGGTCCGCTGCTTTTTGGACATATTCATAAATAACCAGTGAGGTTATCAAATTTGCAGATGACACAAAACTATTTAAAGTTGTTAAAACCCAAGAGGATTGTGGAAAATTGCAAGAGGATCTTGATAAATTGGAAGACTTGGCATCAAAATGGCAGATGAAATTTAGGGGTATGTTTACTAAAGGGCGCTAACGTCGCAGCGGCGGAATTAGCGCACGATAAGATACGTTATCAGGCGATGAAGGCGAGTTATCACGCGATAACTTACCTTATCGCGTGATAACATGCCTGCGGCGTTAAGGCACCTTAACGCCGTGAAATCCAGGCCTAAAGGGCAGAGGAAGGCTTCCCAGGGGGCGGAGAGAGTGGGTCAATGCACCCAAGCATCCTTCTGGCTTTTGCCATTGCCATTTCTACCTGTTTAGTGGAGGAGTAGCCTAGTGGTTAGAGCCTAGTATGGGTTTGATTCCCAATGGCACTCCTTGTGACCATGGGCAAGTCACTTTACTCTCCATTGCCTTGGAAGAAAAGGCCTGGCATTCTATTTCTGGTGATACATTGCCAAGAAAACCCAGGGGCAGCTGGGTTGCCAGGAGTCAGCACTGACTTGACTGCACTAAAAAAAAAAGCCACCTTAAGATCGTTTGAAACAATCATGCCCAGGTCCCACTCTTCTTTTGTGGACAGAAGTACTTCACCCCTATACTATATCGCTTCCTTGGTCAATGATAATGCCAAGATATCTTATGTGTGGTTGTACTTGAATCTGTGTGGTTCCCATGGTGAGGTGAGTGGGTGGTTTGAAGTCTGGGTCTTTTGTTACTATAAGGGCTTCGGTCTTCTTTATGTTAATGGATAAGTTGTTCTCTTGTAGCCAGTTGGATACGTCGGTGAAACAGGTTGATAGCTGGTCGTTTGTTGGGTCTGTGGTTGTAATTGGGGCGTAGAGCATTATGTCATCGGCGTATATGTGGAAGTTGACATTGTGAGTGCGTATGACTGAGCAGAGTGGACGGAGGTAGATGTTGAAAAGCATGGCTGATAGTGTGGATCCTTGTGGTACTCCTTGATGTTGCTGAAAGGGGGATGAGGTGGAGGTTTTGGTGCGGATCAGTTGCTGTCGGTCGGTTAGATAGGATCTGAACCATTGGAGTACAGTGCCTTTGATCCCAATTGTTTGGAGTCTGTGGATAAGGGTGTTATGGGAGATGGTGTCGAATGCCGCTGATATATCCAGAAAAATTAGAATGTATCCGGAGTGTTTCTCTTGGGTTCCTATGATAAGGGTGTTCATCAGCATGGTCATTAGGGTCTCGACCCCGTGTAATGGTCGGAATCCGTGTTGCTGTGGGTCCAGTATGTTGTTAATGTCTAGATGTTCTTGAAGCTGACGTTGGACTATCTTCTCAATTATTTTCGCGGTGAGCGAGAGGCTTGCTACTGGCCTGTAGGAGGCGGGGTCTAGGGGATCTAGGTTGTGCTTTTTTAGAGTTGGTCGGATGATTGTGGTCTTGAGGGCGTCTGGCATGTGTCCTTGTTTAAAGGATTCATTTACGACGTGGGTTAGTGGTGCACTGAGGTCTTCTTTGGTTTTCTTTATCCAGTCGGCAGGGCAAGGATCCAGCGGGGAGGTGGTGGTGTTCAAGCAGGAGATGGTGGAGGATATTTCTTCTTTTGAGGTTGTGTTGAATGTATTCCAGTCACTGATCAGGGTAGTGTATGAAGTTGTCTTGGTTGTTGTTTCAGCGTAGTGATGTGGGTTTTGTGGTTGCTGCAGCTGTTTGTATTATCAGGCCAGAAGATCAGGGGGGATGTCTGGAAGCTGGTCGGAGTTACTGGGTGCTTTCGTTAGATTTTTGACGATTTGGAAGAGCTCTCGAGGTTTGTTTATGGCTGTTGCGATGATTTTGGTGTGGTAGGCTCTTTTGGCATTGTCAGTTTCTGAGTGGTATGCATTGAGTTCGTGGAGGTATTTTGCTTTGTCTCTGTCGCTTTTGGTTTTTCTCCATTTCCTTTCGGTTCTTCTAAGTCTGGTTTTCAGTTTGCGGAGGCAGGGGGTGAACCATCGGGCTTTTGAGGAGATGGGTCTGGTGTTGGTGCTGTTTCTATTTGTGCTGGCTGCTGAGGAGATTGTAGTATTCCAGTTGTGGATCAGGACATCAAGGTTGTTGGAGTCTGTGTGTAAGTTAGGCAGGGTTTTTGTTAGGAAGTCTTCCTTGTTAAATGCTTTGAATCTCCTTGCATGGTGTTTGTTTTCTCTGTTATTTTTGGGTTGATATGTGTGGGATATGTTGATAATGTAGTGGTCTGACCACGGTACTGGCGAGATTGTTGGTTTTCTGTATGAGGAGACGGTTTGGGAGTTTAGAAATATGAGGTCAAGTATGTTTCCTTTTTCATGTGTTGGTTCTTATATGATTTGTGTCAGGTCCATTGCTGTCATGGCGTCGAGGAAGGTTTCTGCTTGCTTCTCCTGGAGTGATGGGAGGTTGAAGTCTCCTAGGATAATTTGTTCCTTTGAAGGGCTGGTGCTTTCGGAGATAAGGTGTAGAATCTGTGGTAGGTCAGAGGTTGTGGTGGGTGCACGGTAGATCAGGCATATCGAGAGGTATTTGTTGGTGAGGGTGAGGATGTCTGCTTCGTTGGAGGTTTCTGCGGCGTGGGTCCGGAGGTGGAGGTTGTCTCTGGCGATGATGGCTACACCTCCGCCTTTGGCATGTGTCCGGAAGCAGTGTTGGAGGTGGTATCCCTTTGGTGTTAGTTGGTTCATTACTACTGTGTCGTGGTCTGTTAGCCAGGTTTCTGTTACACAGAGGATGTCAATCTTCTCAGTTGTGATTAGGTCCCGGAGCATGTGGTATTTGTTCCTGACTGAGCGAGCATTTATGAGAGAGATGGAGAGGTGATGGTGGTTTGTGGGGTTGGTGGTGTAGGTTGGTGTGCAATGTGAGAGTGGGTGAGTGTGTGGATGGTTGTGTGTAAGGTTGTGGATGCATATGGGTTGAGCTGTCATGGTGTCTGAGCAGAGAGGGTTGCAGGGTTTGGCTGAGTGGGAGTAGAGGGTTAGGAGGGGGTTAGGAGATAGATGGGTGTTAGGAGGGGTGGCATGCTGTGTAGGAGTACCTGGGCTTCCGGAGTGGTGAGGTCTTTTCTGTGCAAAGTTGTTGTTGTCGTTGTTCTTCGGTTCGGTGGTGGAGGTGCCTCTGTTGGATGTAGTGTGGCTTTTTGAGGAGCAGGATATGTTGGTTGCTTGCTTCTTTTTTGTGCGCCTCTGTGCCGCGCCTAAGGGCCACGCCAAAGGGCCCTCTGGCGAGGCCCTCAGACGCGGGCCCGCCAGGCGCAGGCGCGCCCGCGAGGGACGCCGCTTTTAAGGAGGCGGGCTGCTGTGCTGCTGTTCTCCCACTGCCCCAATTGGGCAGGAGCACCGTGGGGGGTGTTGGTCCCGGCGGCGGCAGCAGCGGCTCCCTCCGGAGGCGAGGGACGCCGCTTTTAAGGAGGCGGGTTGCTGTGCTGCTGTTCTCCCACTGCCCCGATTGGGCAGGAGCACCGTGGGGGGTGTTGGTCCCGGCGGCAGCAGCAGCGGCTCCCTCCGGAGGCGAGGGACGCCGCTTTTAAGGAGGCGGGCTGCTGTGCTGCTGTTCTCCCACTGCCCCGATTGGGCAGGAGCACCGTGGGGGGTGTTGGTCCCGGCGGCGGCAGCAGCGGCTCCCTCCGGAGGCGAGGGATGCCGCTTTTAAGGAGGCGGGCTGCTGTGCTGCTGTTCTCCCACTGCCCCGATTGGGCAGGAGCACCGTGGGGGATGTTGGTTCCGGCGGCGGCAGCAGCGGCTCCCTCCGGAGGTGAGGGACGCCGATTTTAAGGAGGCGGGCTGCTGTGCTGCTGTTTTCCGACTGCCCCGATTGGGCAGGAGCACCGTGGGGGGTGTTGGTCCCGGCGGCGGCAGCAGCGGCTCCCTCCGGAGGCGAGGGACACCGCTTTTAAGGAGGCGGGCTGCTGTGCTGCTGTTCTCCCACTGCCCCGATTGGGCAGGAGCACCGTGGGGGGTGTTGGTCCCGGCGGCGGCAGCAGCGGCTCCCTCCGGAGGTGAGGGACGCCACCTCTAAGGAGGCGGGCCGCAGTGCTGCTGTTCTCCCACTGCTCCGATTGGGCAGGAGCACCGTGGGGGGTGTTGGTCCCGGCGGCGGCAGCCATTGCCCTATGCCGTGTGCAGATGCATCCAGGCCAGGCCACCCTATCCAGGCTATTCCCACGGTACCTTGCTCCTCATTATGCACATTGGCAGGCCAATACTGGCAACAGTACTAGCAGTGTGGGATGTGGAGGGTGTTGGATGTGGATGAGGATGTGGAGGGTGTTGGCAACCACCACACACTGGATAGACAGACACACACTCCCCACAGCTATGCCAGCATTGTGCAACTATAGAGGTGTTGGGCAGCCCAGGCCACCACACAAGTCCTGGGCACAGTGCAGGCATGGCTATGGTACGCAATACTGTAGGAGTCACTCCCCAGGTTGGTAAACACTGTCAGACACAAGACCTGTAGCACACTCCACAGACATCAGAAAGGTTGCTATGATGCAGCTCACTCAGAAAAGTGTACTTAACCTAGGAATTGCTATCTGCCAGTACTCATAGCAACCTTTTGATAGATGTGTATCATATTCCCGGTTTAGGGTGGCATTACTAAGGTATGCAAGTGCTAGTATTGGGAGATGCACGCAGAGCCCAATGTCCTGCCTCCCCAGGAGGCTTTGGATAATGGGGCCTGTGGGTGCGGGTGTGTCTGCCCCTGTTGGCTGCTGCTTTACGGCAGAGGTTCCCAACTCCAGACCTGTGGTGCAAAACACTGTTCGGGTTTTCATGCTGTCCCTCATGAATATGCATGAGATACATCTGCATACCATGGGGGTGGCGCATAGAAATGCAGCACAGACATCTTTATCAGAGGCAGAATGGAACCGGAATGGTGTTTGGCCCTCCAGGACTGCATTTGGGAGGCTCTGCTCTAGGTAATGTGCATGTTTATGGTGTCTGTGCTCTGTAGGGTAAAATGTAGGTGTCTTGGGCATGTTTACGTCATCTGCAATAAAGGTGCTGTCTGTATTAGCACATTGTAGTAGTGGGTAAAATATGGGGACTGGGTTGGCAGGAACCACAGCTGGGACTTGAACCCGTGACCCTCTGTTTCTGAATACACTGGTTTTGTGCACTGCTCCACCTTGTTGTCACAAAGTCAGTACATTCCTTGGTGATACCATGACTGTTCATCAGACAGGGCCCATCTGTTGCAGTACACGGCATCCACCTACACAGGGCTAGACCACGGTCTGCTCTGGGCAGCTGCCACTGCCCCCTCCACCACCAGTATCCCTCAGCCACCATGCTGACATGCCCTTCTGCTGGTGGTGCTGGTGGTGCGCAGTCTCAGGCCATCCAGTGTGCAGGTAGGCGGCTGCCTATGGTGCGGGTTCTGGGGTAGAGGTGCCTGCATAGGTGTCCACGCTTCCCCCCAGCACCGCCTGCCAATGTTCCGTGCCCTTGGGGGTAGCTGCTGGGTACTATCCCCTGTGACACTGTGGGAAACACAGTCGCGCCCATGTTGGGCCTTCAGCAGTTGCTGTCTGGCTGCTCTGCTGTTTCAGCATTCGTATGGGCCACCTAGGCATCGCCCTAGTCTGCACTGTGGCCCAGCTGCACCACAGCATGTGCCGCCTGCGGCCCTCTGTATCCCCTTCTCCGGAATCTGTCCAGTTGCCTTTCCAACATGCCCGCCCTGATGTTGCGGGACAAGTGCACGCCATAGGAACCCTGTCCGATGGTGGGGAAAACCCTGAGCAGCGCTATTTCACTGTGGGCTCATTCACCTTGTATGGGGACAGATTATAGACCCTTCCACGATTTATATCTGTTTTATGGAGCTTACTCTGGGGGGGAGGGGTTGATGTTTCTCATTGATACCACTATTGGCCAGCTTGGTTATGGATTTTTTCCAGTTTGTTGGGGTCATTTTCAGTGTTTATGTGCCCTTTTGTTCTGTGCACATGTATCACACTTATCACTTTTTTTAGGTTTTGCTGCCTGGGCTGTACATTGCTGACACTGAAATGGTTTCTCTCCCCTGTAATGTGCATTTAACGGCAGGTTTTCATTTGCGTTGGAATTGAACTCTTCAGATCAGCGCGTTCTGCCCACCCACTCTCCGCCCATTGACCCCTTCTCTTCGCCCTCTCTCCACCTTCTGCGGTGTTTTACCGCGCCGCGGGAGTTTACGATCGTTAACTACGATTAACGCGCGTTATGTACGATTACTGCAGTTTAGTAAACATACCCCTTAGATGCTCCAAATTATTCTCGCTGTTTTCCAATCTTATGCATGTGGTAGGCGAAGGCCTATGATCCATGGTGTCTGAAATGAGCAGAGAGGCCTGAGTAGCTTGACCTGTAAATGAAGCCTGTGGAGAGGCCCAAAGGAATTATACATTCCCCTGAATGCTGCTACCATAGAATCGAAACTTAACTGAGCACAATTTAGTATAGCTAAGCAGAATCGAAACTTAGAAAATATAGAAAAACAAGTTTAATTGGTATTGATAAGAGAGCACAGCTTCTATGGAATTAATTAACACTGCTGAAAGAAAAGTTACAGTGCCCTGCTTTCCCACATGTTCTAGCAAGCTAAGTGACCTTGGAGGAGAGAAGTATCAAAGTTGGAAGAACTGACCATTGTAATTGGGACTATAAGGGGGGTAAGCAGGTGCTGAGCCCAGACCAAGGTCCTCATTGGATGACTACGTAATGTTACCGGGACCAATAAATGGGGTAGAAGGGGTTACCGGGACCAATGAGAAGTTTGCTTATACCTAGAATGGACAAGAAAAGTATATAAGTTGTTGTTTTACTAACAGCCATTGCTCAGCCATTTTGAATTTGATTCTGCTTGAGACTTGTGCACAAATAAATGATTTGGACCTTCTGAACAGACTCCTGGTATCATTGGTTTGTCTGCGCTCTGCTGCTACATATTCTTGGTGCGTTGGCCGGGAAGGTGTGGTAATAGAGGGTATATAGGGCAATATACCACGACTTTCCGCCTCTACAGGTTTGGTCCTGCCGGGATCGTGCCCTCCCGACGTGGGCTCGCTCTCTGGCGCCACCGGTCCCTTGCATCGGAGGGAGCTGGGCCAGGCCTCGGAGGGTGCTGGGCCCGGACGGAGCCAACACCTCGAACCCGTGAGGGGAGTCCGAGGTCCAACTCATGCGCTTGCTTGGGAACTAGGACCGGATCCAGTGAGTATAGTTTTGATTTGACTAGACAGAAGAGTCAGAGCAGAACTGTTGTTTGAACTTTGGAACTTTGGAATTTGATATTTGTTAAGAGATCTTGATCACCTCTCAAGACGGTCCGACTAACCTTGCATGAGTATGCGCAAGGTGAAACTATCGTCTTTTTGAACCCTGCATGAGTATACGCAAGGTCTTTTGAATTTGGAATTTGATATAGCCTAGTCAGCAGAGACAGGATTGGGCTGTTTTTGGGATACGTTGCTAGCATGATTGTGTGAATGAAGTGTGAATGAGAGGTCTTGCAACACAGACCAAGCGAAGGCGTACTCCTGAGTAACGCATTTTCTGGCCGGGCGACCGCGTGCAGATCATAAAAAGGAGGAAGCGACCGTCGTCTTGTCTTGTTATTTGTTTCCCTTGAATGTTTCCAGGGCCGTGAGGACCCCTTACCCACGGTCCGCCTTCCTTTTCCCTACTGTTTGTTGTTGCGCGCACACATCGAAATGGGAGGGGCGGAGTCTACTAGGAACACTCCGTTAGAATGTATGATCAAACATTTTAGTAAAGGATATTTAGGAGATTATGGAGTAAAACTGACTGCCTCACGATTACAGCTTTTGTGTACTAGGGAGTGGCCCATCATAGACCCCATGTGGCCTCGAGATGGAACATTTAACCTAGGCATTATTCAGTCAGTCCATCAGAAGGTGCGAATAGCGCACCCCAATCAGTATCCCTATATAGATTCTTGGTTAAGTATTTGTGAAGATCCGCCCCCTTGGGCAAAGCGCTGTTATGAGGAGCAGTGCAGAATAATGTTAGCATTAACAGATCAGACCCAGAAAACAGGGACAGCTAAGAAACCTTAGCCAGAAACCTGTTCTTGTAGATCCTGAGTCCCCGGGAGCTGTAATTAGGCAGTCCCGAGCTCAGCACCCAGTGAGAGTACCACCGCGCCCCGGGGCAGGCCCCCGGGACCGGGAGAGTCCACCTCCTCACCAACCCGAAGATCCGCCAGATGAACTGTCCAGAGAAGATGCTGATCAGTCTGAGACAGAGACTGAGGATAAGCAGGAGTCAGAGCAGGAAGATGAAGATGTATCCTCCCAGACAGAGACAGAAAGTGAAAAATCAGTTGTTAGTGCTAGTTCATCTGTTGCAAGCGAGGCTTCCCAGACTAGGCGAGTCTCAAAGTTGAAAGTCCCTACCCAGATCCCGAAAGTCACTACTAAGAAGCCGAAAGCCACCCCGAAAGTAATAGCCCCCTTGAGACAAGTCCCGGGGCTGCCCGTGCGGGATGAGCATGATCAGATAGTAGCGGGACCCCTGAGTTTAGTATATGTGCCTTTCTCCACTGCTGATTTGTTGAACTGGAAGATACATTATGCTTCCTACACTAATAAGCCCCAAGAGTTAACAGAATTGATGCATACGATCATGGAAACTCACCAGCCCACTTGGGCAGATTGCCGTCAGCTCCTGTCTACTTTATTTACTACTGAGGAGCGGACACGAATTAAGCGAGCTGCTATCGACTGGATGGCAGACAATCCCCTGGTAGAGAGAGAGGAAGCAGGAATAGACAATCACGAAGCAGCTCAGAAAGAATTCCCTAACGAAGATCCCAAATGGGATCCAAATACTGAAGTAGGATCCAGAGCCCTATCCCGGTTTCGCCAAGGGCTCATGCAAGGTCTGAGAAGGGGGGGCCAGAAAGCCATGAATCTTTCTAAAGTGACTGAAGTTAATCAGGGCATAGATGAGAGCCCAGCAGTATTCTATGAGAGATTGACTGAAGCGTATAGGATGTATACTCCCTATGACCCAGATGCCCCAGGAAGCCTATGCATGGTGAATTCTGCTTTTGTAAACCAGTCACAACCAGATATTAAACGTAAGCTACAGAAACTAGAAGGGTTTGCGGGCATGAATGCAACACAGTTACTGGAAGTCGCTCATATAGTGTATGTGAATCGTGATAATGAAAGACAGAAAGAAAGTGATCGACGGATGAAGAAGAAAGCAGATTTTTTGGCTGCGGCCATAGTGGAACAGAAAAGGAGAGGTGTCCCTAATCGAAGGAGCAGAGGAAGAGGGCGCGGCCGAGGAAATGACCGGCCCCCATTAGGCGCGAACCAATGCGCTTATTGCAGAGAAGAAGGACATTGGAGAAGTGCATGCCCGCGACTCGAAGAGGCCTCTCAGGATGAAGGGGAACACGCCCCTTGGAGGGAAAGAGAGAGAGGCCGACCCCAGAACCGCAGAGGAACCAATCGAGAACATTTTCAACAAGAACGCATGGAGGCCATCCAGGGAATGGCAGCCGCCACAGCCTATGACTTGGATGAAGCAGATTAGGACAGACCGTGCTCCGAATTCGCTTTAGGTCTCCAGGAGCCTATGGTCAGTATACAAATAGGAGACCAATTTATGGACTTTATGGTTGATACTGGAGCAGAACATTCTGTAGTAGATAAACAAATAGCTCCTTTTTCTACAAGAGCAGTCACCATTGTGGGAGCAACTGGCGCAAAAGCCACAAAGCCATTTCTTCAAAACCGCATTTCTTCAAAACCAATTCCTTTACATGCCAGAGTGCCCAGTGCCATTGCTGGGACGAGGTATGCTAGCCAAGCTGCAGGCCCAAATATCCTTTACTGAGAAAGGAGAAATGCAAATGACAGTGAATTCCCAGACAAAACCTGCTGGACTAATGGTGCTTACTGTTCCTCGAGAAGAAGAATGGAGATATTATAGTACTGAGCCAAGTACTGAGCCAATTATTGATACCTATTTTGAACCTACTTTGAAAAGCGTTGATGCCCCTCCTGGAGTATGGGCAGAAGGCAATCCACCAGGCCTAGCCAAACACATAGCTCCAATAATTGTGAATCTCAAGCCTAGTGCACAGCCAATACATGTCAAGCAATATCCACTCCCAAGAGCAGCAATTGAAGGCATCCATCGCCACTTGTTAAGGCTACTGGAGTATGGCCTACTCAAAGTTTGTCAGTCACCATGGAACACACCTCTCCTGCCAGTGCAGAAGCCTGGGACAGGGGACTACCGCCCAGTGCAAGATCTAAGGAGAGTGAATGAAGCAGTTGAGACCATACATCCAGTTGTGCCAAATCCCTACACACTCTTAGGATTGATTCCTGCTGAAGCCACCCACTTTACTGTTTTGGACTTAAAAGATGCGTTCTTTTGCATAAGATTAGCCCCAGTTAGCCAATTGCTGTTTGCCTTTAAATGGCAGGACCCTGTCTCGGGGAGGCGGGGCCAACTCACTTGGACACGATTACCTCAAGGATTCAAGAACTCACCTACCATTTTCAGTGCTGCACTAAACCAAGATCTTTCAAGCTATCCAGTAGCCCCTGAAAGAAGAGTACTCCTCCAATATGTAGATGATCTACTGGTAGCCGCCACCTCTGAAAGTGAATGTATACAAGCCACTACTGACCTCTTGCAACTATTGGATGAAGCCGGATACAAAGTTTCCAGAGCCAAAGCACAGCTATGCCAAAAAGAAGTAAAATACTTGGGCTTTCGTTTAACCAAAGGAAGCCGACAATTGGGACGCGAGAGAAAAGAAGCCGTGTGCAGTATCCCAACCCCAACTACCAGAAAGCAAGTCAGAGCCTTTCTGGGAACAGCAGGATACTGCCGGATATGGATACCTAACTTTGCTCAGATTGCTAAACCACTATATGAAGCCACCAAGGGAGAAGAAAAATCACCACTAGAATGGGGACTTGAGCAAGATACAGCTTCAAGACCCTGAAGGAAGAATTGATGTCGTCACCAGCACTCGGGTTGCCAGATGTCCACAAGCCTTTCCATCTATTCGTGCACGAGATGCACGGAAATGCCCTAGGCATGTTGACTCAGGAATTGGGACATTGGGAACGACCCGTAGCATATCTATCAAAACAGTTGGACACTGTGGCCAAAGGATGGCCACCATGTTTAAGAGCTGTTGCAGCTACAGCACTATTAGTAAGTGAAGCAGACAAACTCACCTTAGGACAGAATCTACGCGTCACAGTACCACATGCGGTACTTGCCCTTATGGAACAAAAAGCAAATCATTGGCTCACCAATTCTCGGATGTTGAAATACCGTGAAATATATGTGAAAATCCACAAATACAACTGGAAGTGAGCCATGCCTTGAACCCAGCTACCCTGATACCAATCAGCGAGGACCCCCCGGAGCACAACTGTATAGAAGTCATGGATACTGTATTTTCAAGTCGACCTGATTTAACTGATGTGCCCCTAGAGAATCCTGATCAGACTTATTTTGTGGATGGAAGTAGTCTCATTATCGATGGACGACGTTGTGCAGGGTATGCAGTAGTAACCCAGGAGAAAGTCATTGAATCATCAGCTCTTGCATCAGGCACATCAGCACAGAAAGCAGAATTGATAGCATTCACCAGAGCACTAGTATTGGGTGCAGGACTTCTGCTGAACGTATACACAGACTCAAAATATGCCTTCACCACTTTGCATGCACATGGAGTTCTCTATAAAGAACGAGGGCTCATCACCTCAGGAGGCAAATCAATCAAATATGGCCCAGAAATATTAATGTTACAAGATGCAGTATGGGCCCCGACACATGTAGCTGTCATACACTGTCGTGGACACCAAGCGGGAAAAGGAGAAATCGCCCAAGGAAATAGATTTGCTGATGCTTCAGCACGTAAAGCAGCCATGACAGGCCAAACTTCACCACAAGCCATGCCAAAACAAGCAGCATTGTTTCCAGTACCCCTTAATTTATGGACACCACGATATACCACCAAAGAATTGGACTACTACTGTAACAAAGAAGAGGGAGTACTGAAGGATGGATGGATTGAACTGCCACCTCCCGAGGGCAGTCAACCTCCAGGACGAATAGTGATCCCTGAATCATTGGGACCAGCCTTTGTCAAAGCTTTTCATCAAGCCACAAACTACGGGAAGAGTGCTATGGAGAAAGCACTCAAATCACATTTTTGTATCGCCCTATTGGGAGCCCTGTCAGCTTCAGTAGCTCGCCAGTGTCTAATTTGTGCCAAGAATAATGCCAAACAGGGCCCCACGCCACCACCACGAGTTCAGTCAGGAGGTGTAACCCCCATGCACCACCTGCAAGTAGATTTTACTGAAATGCCAAAAGCCAATGGATATCGCTACTTGTTAGTATTAGTTTGTACCTTCTCTGGGTGGGTGGAAGCTTTCCCCACCAGGACTGAAAAAGCCCGAGAAGTAACTAAAGTTTTGCTAAGAGAGATTATCCCCAGATTTGGAATTCCAGCAGTAATAGGGTCAGACAATGGACCCTCCTTTGTATCTCAGATTACCCAGCAGTTAGCAAGCGCCCTACAGATACAATGGAAGTTGCACACTGCATACAGACCCCAAAGTTCAGGGAAAGTTGAGCGAATGAATAGAACTTTGAAATCTCAGATGTCCAAGCTATGTCAGGAGACCCACCTGAAGTGGCCCCAGGTTCTCCCAATAGCATTACTCAGAATACGCTCAGCTCCTGTAAAATCATCAGGATTTTCCCCTTTTGAAGTTGTGTATGGCAAACCCCCACCAATAGTGCAGGGTGTTAAAGGTAGTTTGCCACAGATTGGTTCAGAAATAACCAGACAAAAACTTCTAGCTCTTAGTTTTGTTCTGCAGACTCTCCACACGTGGATACAGGACCAGTTGCCTATCAATTTGACGGAACCACTGCATCCCTATAAGCCTGGTACCTCGGTGTGGATCAAAGATTGGAAGAAGACACCGTTGGAACCTCATTGGAAGGGACCATATACCGTCATCTTGTCTACCCCGACTGCAGTAAAGGTAGCAGAAATCGAGTCCTGGATTCATCACAGCAGAGTCAAGCCCGCAGCAGTTCCAGATCAGGACCGGTGGACAGCGGAGCCACATCCTGACGTCCCTTTGCGTCTTACCCTACGAAGGCAGCCAGCAGCCTAACCTTATCGGGGACAATCATGAACTACAGTGTCCTACAGCAGCCAAGTCTTTCGAAGAGGATTGCTGTTCCCAATACAGCAAAGACATTTGTTTTCTTCATCGACTAACTGTGCCTTTATAGACTTTCGTCAGGCCAACTACACTTGGTAAGTTGGCATCAGAACATAGCGAGACTTTTGGAGGATCTTCAATCAACATTGACACCCGTTGAATTGCTTTATTAGCAAACGGGTCAGCATTGCGCCAGAAGAAGAAGACGTCGCGGTCAAGATTTTCCAGCGGAGATCCAGAAGAACTACAATCAACATGCATCTTTGTTACTATTTTGCTTTGGCTGCTTGCCTGGGGAGTTTTGAACTGGTTTATGCTTTACCCCCATGTACTGCCTGCATTACTACTACCCGGACTGGAATGAAAGTGACTCAGACTTTGCTTTATCATTCTTACTATACCTGTACTGGTACAGTTTGTCGGTGTATTTATAACACCACTGAACTGAATGTTTGTACTAAAGGTAATTCTAAAGTTTGTTTTAACCCACATCAGAACCCATCTTATTATACCCTAGAAATAAGAAGGAATGATGCAGATGGAGCTTTACTCAATGCTACACCCCCACTTACTGATCCCACACAGCCTGCTATTTTGTATTTTGATGCCTGTGATGCCATCAATAGAGATAGTCATTCAAAGTGTGCCAATTGGGAGAAAGCTTATGCTAATGATCATAAATATATGTGTCCTGAAGGAACCACAGGATGGGGGGCTTGCACAGGTAAACGAGGTGTAGCAGACAAATACAGCACAGCACCAGTTAAAGACTATTATTGCCCGAGGTGGGAATGTGTGTTCTATGCTACATGGATAACTGGTGTGATAGAAAATACCAGAGACAATCGAATGGCTGCTTTAACCAAGCCATATGGGAAGAATTCTAAAACTTGTAAGACAGGTACTTGTAATCCACTACAGTTGTTAATAGCCGATCCCAGTGCATGGAAACAAGGATATAAATTTGGATTACGCATTGCAGGTTCTGGATCAGATCCAGGAACCATTGTACATATTAGACTAAATACCCAAGCCCATCGATCATCAAAGTATCATATACATAACACCTTCTATGAAACCATGCATATAAACAAGTTTGATATCCCTCACCCTTCTCAGAATTTGTTCTTAGAGTTGGCTGGAGCTGTGGTCTCCAGTCTCCACATCTCAGATTGTTATTTTTGTGGTGGAACCAAGATGGGTGATCAGTGGCCTTGGGAGGCCCAAGAATTGAATTACTCAGTAATTTACAACCAGACAGAGCTACACAAGACTACCAGTGAATGGGTATTAGCACACCCAATAGTTGGACGTCTGTGTTATGCTCGAACTGGACCCCAGTTTATCTCTAAGGTAGGACAGCTTGTCTGTCTTAGCCAGAAGTTTTATAATGACACCACAAAGCGAACATCTTGGTGGTCAGGAGTTAATGAACCTGAGCCCACCAATCCATTAGCAAGATTTCCAGAGCTTGCCCCTTTATGGACTGACCTCAACCAACATCATGGTTGGCAAGCCCCACCAGGCCTATATTGGATTTGCGGAACCCGAGTATATGCTCAACTCCCTATCCACTGGGGAGGAGCGTGTGTCTTAGGAACTATCCGACCTTCTTTCTTTTTATTGCCCACAGAACATGGAGAACAATTAGGTTACCCAGTTTATTCAAAGAGACAGAAGACAGCAGCTTTACAGATAGGCAAGTGGGAGAAATGGGATGGTGAGGATTGGCCGCCAGAGCGAATCATTGCCTATTATGGACCTGCCACTTGGGAGCACGATGGCATGTGGGGATATCGTACCCCAATTTATATGTTGAATAGAATTATACGCCTGCAAGCAGTAGTTGAACTCATTACTAATGAAACCAGCCAAGCACTCACACTTTTAGCTAGACAAAGCACACAGATGCGCACTGCAATTTATCAAAATCGATTAGCACTAGATTACTTATTAGCTGCTGAAGGAGGAGTTTGTGGTAAGCTGAATCTCACAAATTGTTGTTTGAAGATAGATGATAAGGGTCAAGTTGTTGAAGAAATTGCTGAAAACATGCGGAAGCAAACTTATGTGCCAGTACAGACCTGGCATAGTCTTAAGATACCCAATTGGTTTGCATCTATCTTCTCTGGATTAGGAGGATTCACTACTTTTGCTATGGTAATACTAATCTTTGTAGCTTTGTTCTTTATGTTACCATGTATAATCCCATGTTGTATGCGTTCTATTAACAGTGTTATTGAGAATACAGTGGAGCGGAAAACCGCAACTAAGATTTTAGCCTTATGGCACCCTAATCCTACTATACATGGTCGAAACCCGACCCCCGTGTAATTGAGTGATTTAATTCTCACACCTTATTAGTAATAGGGTGAGATTAATCAAAGGGGGGAATGTGGTAGGCGAAGGCCTATGATCCATGGTGTCTGAAATGAGCAGAGAGGCCTGAGTAGCTTGACCTGTAAATGAAGCCTGTGGAGAGGCCCAAAGGAATTACACATTCCCCTGAATGCTGCTACCATAGAATCGAAACTTAACTGAGCACAATTTAGTATAGCTAAGCAGAATCGAAACTTAGAAAATATAGAAAAACAAGTTTAATTGGTATTGATAAGAGAGCACAGCTTCTATGGAATTAATTAACACTGCTGAAAGAAAAGTTACAGTGCCCTGCTTTCCCACATGTTCTAGCTAGCTAAGTGACCTTGGAGGAGAGAAGTATCAAAGTTGGAAGAACTGACCATTGTAATTGGGACTATAAGGGGGGTAAGCAGGTGCTGAGCCCAGACCCAGGTCCTCATTGGATGACTACGTAATGTTACCGGGACCAATAGATGGGGTAGAAGGGGTTACCGGGACCAATGAGAAGTTTGCCTATACCTAGAATGGACAAGAAAAGTATATAAGTTGTTGTTTTACTAACAGTCATTGCTCAGCCATTTTGAATTTGATTCTGCTTGAGACTTGTGCACAAATAAATGATTTGGACCTTCTGAACAGACTCCTGGTATCATTGGTTTGTCTGCGCTCTGCTGCTACATGCACACCAGTTTACCTTGAAGCAAAACAGTTTGAACAGATTCAAATTGACTAAACTGGGCTAAGGATCCTCCATCCTTTGGTTATGCACAGGGCAAAGGACTCACCTGTATGTATTTTACCAGAATTAGCAGAAGAAATATTAATGTAAGAAGAATGAACTTAGTGAAGTGTAGTTAGGAGTTGCCAAATTTCATCTAGCATGATTATTTTGGGTTTAACAAGGGATGGGGGAAAAGTCAGTGTCCCTCCCTCCTCCACCCCTGCAACGGCTCCTTCCACTCTCTCCTTATTTTGCTCCTGCATACTGTACCTGGCAGTATCCTGGTTTCACCTTCCATCTAGGGCCGGCACTACCATTAGGCAAACTAGGCATTTGTCTAGAGTGCCAGTCCTCCAGGGGCACCCATTGCCGCTGCTGTCGCCCCTCTTGGGACCTGCAGTGCCAGCAATGGCCACAAACCGCCCCCATGATGTTTACTTTATAGCTTTGGCACCACAGGCTGTTTGCTTCTGTCACAGCTGATGCCCAATGCCAACTTCCTCTTTGCAAACACAAAGTCATCATCAGGCAGTCTAAGGGGGCGGAAGCAAGCAGCTCCATGGTGCCAAAGTTGTAAAGTAAACATTGGGCTGTTTGCAGTCATTGCCATTGCCACAGGTCCCTGAGAGGGTGGCAGCAGCAGTGGCAATGGGTGCTGCAAGGGAGGATGGGGGTGAAAGGGATGAGGTTTGCCTAGGGCACCTCTTCTCCTTGCACTAACCCTGCTTCCATCCCCAGTGTTGAGGAACTCTGCTGCATATTCAGAGCTGTCTCAAGCGTTACTGTGCAGAGAAGTGTGAGCTACTCAATAGGGATGTCCTAGGACCTGAGAGGCTAAACAAAACATTGTTCCCTAGGTCAGGGCCCTGCCCCAGCCCTGACACAGTAGCATTTCCCCCTCAGAGCACCACATGTGTGCCATGTCTGCAAGCTTGCAGAGGCTTCATTAGCAAGTGGTTAGGCCCTGAACATGGCCCTCACACTTAAAAGAAACCAGCAGATAAAATCACTAAGGTGCTACAAGAACCTCCTGTGTGGCTAGCCTAACCAAGCGCCATCATAGACCCCCCCCCCCCCCACCATGCTTTTCTAAAACAAGCTCCATTTTCATCCCTCAGGTTTCCAACTCCCATCTCAATACTGTCTGATGCTTATTGCCATGGAAACAACATTAGGACAGGAGTTTAAGAAAACAAGATGGAAATATAGTTTCTAGCAGAATTTCCAGTGGAGAAAAGTTAGGAAAAAATGCCAAGAAGGTGTTCAAATTTGTTCAGTATGCATGCATCTTATTTAGAAGAATAGAGGGATAGGGGAATATTAACAGAGTATTCGGATTTTTGACAGCGGCTTCGGCCCCCACATTCTATCAATTCAGCTTTTTTATGTCTGAAGTCTTTTTTTTTTCAGACAATTACATTCTGATTGGAAATTTGGACAGTATCCAGCCAGAGACTAAGTGGAATTATTTTGAAGCACATTAGGAAAGACAGCCCGAGTGCAAAGCAGACAATCACCATTCCTAATGAAGCAGATTAGCTCATAAAAATATTAATATGTGCTATTAAAAAAATAAAAATAGAAAATAAAATACCTGGCTTCTGATTTATCAAGGAATTTATTCCCCCCCCCCCCCACACACACACACACACACACTGGGATGAACCAGTTTCTATATTTTGAGTGAGGTCTGAAAAATGCTCAGAATGAGCACAAAGAAAAAAAAGCAACATAGAAAGACAAACGGATTTTTATGAAAATTGAAACTAATCACTTCCTATCAGACCTGTCCATGTTTATTATTTTCCAGATTAGGTACAGACATCTTTCTGTTCATGTTGACAGAAGCTTCTGTCTCAGAGGAAGAAAATATTTAATATGAATTTAAACCTGCACACCACCAAATGTTCATTTGATTATCTCCTATAGCACAAAACGTTACCTAGCATTGGAACACCACAGATTGTAAGCTTACTGTGATGAAATCTTATTGGCTCACTCTCCATATTTTGACTGGGTAATATACATTGAGACATGTATTTTATTAGTCAGTCAAAAGGCTCGGCTGGATGAAGGACTTAACTGTTTACTGGCAAGTATTTATTCTGCAGGCACCCATTTGCCTTCCCACCTAGGCATCCTGCTATAAAACAATCCTCATTGAGAGCAGTTGTGTAAGTAGGGCTACAAACTGAAAATTCCACATAAAATAGCAATGGGGAATTTTTGGGCTATAACCAAGAGATCACCCTTCCTCTGGCACACCAATGATATCCCTGTGGCTGCCATCACAGCCAGCTGCTACAGCAGTTTCCCTTTTGTAGCGGGAGCTTATGCTTTTGCTCTCTCCACTCTCTTGTTGCTTCGCCGGCCCTGCTGATGACCTAGAAAGGTCTTAAACATGAGAACAAGTATGTCCTTGTCTCAAGTTTCGAATCCTGCTGGGATGCCGGCTGCAGAGCCAGCTGAAGAAGCAGAGAGGGGTTGGAGCAAAAGCATAAGCTCGCACTGCTGAAGCAGGTGGGGAGAGACTGATGCTGTTGCTGGGGCTGGGAGAAGGGGCTGATGCTAACAAATTGTCATTTGGGTCCCTGAATGGAATTGAGCTAAAAATCCCAAACATTCTTTTTGCAGTGTGAATACACTGATAAACTTTTATTTTTCTGACCTATATGCCTAAAATTACAAATGATAATTATCTAGAATCAGAAGCTCTATTTATATGTAATTTATACATGAAATATGCACAGAAATGACCATTTATAAAATTGCCTGGGTTATATGCATACAGACTTATGTGCATACACCTATATTCATACAAGTTTCTTCAACTTGAGCTGAGGCATTTCGGAGAGCGGGGTTTGGACTTGCTCACATGGAGGCACATTCTAATGTGTGCGTCCGGGCCCCTGTGCATCTGATCGGAATCAGGACTCACAGAGTGTGAGGCCCTGTTACCCACAAAATAGACGACAACCTAATTATCACTAACTTCCTGCAATGATCAGAACCAGAGTCGGTACAGGTGCAATCAGAATCTCTGTTTATTGAATAACCGATGAGCATTACAGGCAGATAGGAGAAGAGAGTTTCTATTGAGCACTAGGCATCTCCAGAATATCTCCTCCCCCTGAGTACAATAATCATGCTACATATATACATTTTTTGCTTCCGTGTATACAGCCTCTAAGTCCATACCTCTTTGTCTCTTCTCTCCCCCCTCCCTTCGTTTCCTGTTATTGACTTTTCTGTCCCCTCTTTGTTCCTGTTTCAACATCCCCCTAGGCCCCCCTCTCTTGTCTAGCTGCTTCATCTGCTAGTGCATTTCCAAAATGTAAGAAACCATAATGTCGGGAACGGCCGGGGACCCAGTTGCAAGAGGTTAGAATACCTTTCTGACAGCGTTTCAGTAACAGGTCATACAGGTATAGAATCAGTGACTTGTGGACAAGCTGACCACTAGATGAAGTAACAAATCCCCGCTGCAACCAAATCTGGAGGTACTCCCCACACAATTTTTGAACATACTGTGAGTCAGTGTAGAAAATCAGGGGCGTTTCCGGACGTTCTTCTAGGACTGCTAATATGGCGCACAATTCAGCTGCCTGGGCCGAATATCCTTGATCCGAGTCCAGAGCATACTGTAGGCGATGCTCAGAGACTCCATCTGGGGTCACTAGTACAGCAGCAAAGCCCACAGCACCCTTCTGTTCCGATCCGTCAGGGAACCATATTTCACTATCTGGTAGCATCTTAGAAGGGGGCACCATGATGGACAAGATTTCCTTATAGGATGAGTCACATCCTGGGGTAGGGGTTAAATAAAGCCCCATCATGGCCGGGCTGATGTACCATAACCCCCCCCGATGTTAGCATTTTGAAAAACTTGATTAGCCGCATTGTTTCCCAAAATCCGAGCCAACAATGCTTTTACATCCCCAATTGCTAAAGTATAACCTGCTGTTAATCGTTTAAACTTTTGTATCCACGCCCCTGCTCCTTGGTTTAAAGGGGGAAGCTGTTCTGACAGATTAGTCATGTCGGTGAAACTCCAGGGAATATATATTTGTTGACCTTGGGGAGGAACATGCCACACAGGAAACACCATATGAGCAGGTAGTTTGGGGTTATTGGGGTCCTGTCCTTCATACTTTTCCCATACCCTCAACCCTGCTTCCATATACTTATAGTCCCATTGTGGATCCCCCTCCCCTCCACGGATACATCTACGAGCTAGGTTTAAATCTCTAGTATCCAGTGATCCTTGTTCTGGCCAAATTCTCATTTGTGGGGCACATGACAAGGTCCATCCATGTAGGTTGGAACTCCAACGATATACGTAAAATCCTTCACCTTCTTCTTCATTAAAAACAAAATCTACAGGGGTTTTCTTAGGTTGAACTGTTTCTTTAGAGCTCTTTACGGGCAGTAAGTGATAATCATGGGCTTTGGCCGTCCGGTTCATAACATTCTGTATACTTTCATGTGGTCGCTTAGAGAAATGATCGAAAGCCCACTGACCTTCCGTTAAATGAATACTACCAGGGGATTTGTCCGCTGACATCACGGGAAACCTATCGCAATTAGTGGAGTCAAGAACAGAAGGAGTGGAATGTACTTGGGATTGATTACCCCCTATGGCCCCCAGCAATGACTGGTCACACACCGGGGGCTCAGGGCTTGCATCAGGGGTCAAATGTAATTTACCTGCTACCTGGACCCATCCCGTATGCTGTTCCCGGCAGGGAGATGCGGACCGGCAGACCTGATTCTGATCCCGCGGAGGCTAGATGTGCTCCACGGGATCAGAATTGGGTCTAGGGTCTGTACGTGCAAGCCAGGACTCGATTCAGATCAGCCCCCACATACAGACCCCTGCCTGGCTAACTCAGTCAGGCTCCTGAATGGAGCCACAGTGCCATGGCGTCCCATTGCCATGGCACCCCCGGCCACCGACCACAATCTTCTTTCCCTGCAACCCGACCCCCGATCTGCCTTCCAACTCTCTGCCACTGCCCGGGTCTGCCATCCTGCCCCAGATGTACAGGGCCAACCAGAATTGGCCCTGTATGTCTGGGGTCGTGGACCACCCACTGCCTGCCCTCTGCCCACCCTCACTCCGCCTCCACAATGCCCCTCCCATCCCCATCTAAGCCTCCCCGCACAAACTCCTTGTTCATACAGGGAGGCTTTTGCCAGGGATGGAAAGGGGGCAAATAGACCCCATAGTTTCGTAGTACAGAATAGACCCCATAATTTGTAAGATACATAAAAATAAACTGGGAAATTTGTGCATGCCTCAAAGTAAGTATAAATGGGTGTATATGTATTAATTTATTTCACCATTTTATACTGCAAATTTTATTCATGCTCTACAATTTACAATCAAACAAAAACATAGTAAAAAAAACAAAAAACGTTTATAAAAAACACATTAAATTACTTAGAAAATTTTGAAATAAAATAAATAAAAGAAAACTCAGAACTACCTAGAAGATAAAACAAATGTCACATGTTCCATAAATATTTAGTGGATGTTTTGGATGTACCTGTGGATTCTCATCCTCCTATGGTTAAGTTGTATTACTTACCGCGTGGGAGAAAAGTATCTGGTGGAAATATAGAGGGTCTCGGGCAAACTGATGTACTAGATGTGTCAGCTATTTTGGAAACTTCTTTATCTGAATCTGTTTCCTCTTCTACTTTTATAGCAACCTTTGCTCTTGCTTCTGATAGAGACTGGTTTCTGCGCATGTTCTTTAGGAAACGAACTGTGCCCTTTTGTGGGTTACAGGTTCGGGTGTTTCCTGATATAGCTAAAGAAACTCAGAAACGTAGAAAGGAGTTTCTATTGCTTCGCCCCGGAGTTTTGTTATTGGGGGGTATGTTTTTTCTAAAATTTCCTTGCAAATGCATAATTAAATTAAATGCTCAGTCATATATATTCTTTGAGCCTTCTCAATTGCTTGCCTTTCTGAGCTCCCGTTGCCCTCCCGAGACAGTCCTTGGTCCATTGCTATAGAATATACCGTCTGTTGATCTAATTATGTTTTCCTTCAAATTTACCTTAAATTTATGATGTTAATGGATCTCTTCCATCTTTGTGGGCTATAGTTAGGGGCTGGTGTTCTATTTTCTTGCTATGTTTTACTATTATATTGAATGTTTCAATATTGTTATATTTCCCCCATGCCTTCTATATTTTCCATGCAAGTGTTGTATATGCTTGGATTTATTGTAAAATTATAAAGATTAAATTAAAAAAATATATATATATCACATTACACATTACACTAAGGGTATGTTTACTAAACTGTCCTAACGTGCGCTCTGCGACGTTATCACGCGATAAGGTACCTTATCGCGCGATGATGGCGCTTTTTAAGGCGCACAGGTACCATATCACGCGATAACGCGCGCTGCGGTGCAAACGAGCGCTGAAGGCGGGGAAAGGCTCCCGGAGGGCGGAGGAAGGCTCCCCAGGGGCGGAGAGAAGGAGTCAATGGGTGGAGAGTGGGAGGGGAGAGGCTCCCCGCACACTAACGATGTGAAATCCGAGGACAAAACTAACGCCAGTGAAAACCTCGCGTTAGAGCTGATTTAAAGGGAAAAGAAACCATTTCTGTCAGCAATGTACAGCAAAACCAGGGAAACCTACAAAAAAGTGATAAGTGTGATACATGTGCACGGAACAAAAGTGCAAATAAACAGTGAAAATGACCCCAACAAAATAAAAAAAACCATAACCAAGCTGGGCAATAGTGATATTAATGGGAAACATCAAAAAGCACTCCCAAGAAAGCTCCAAAAAAAAGATATGAATTTTCAAAGGGTCTACGCTCCGTCCCCATACAAGGTGACTGATCCCACAGTGCAATTGCGCTCATCAGGGTTTCCCTCTCCATTGGACAGGTTACCTATGGCATACACATGTTCCACAACAGCAGAGCGGGCATGTCGGAATGGGCAACTGGACAGATGCTGGGAAAGGGGATACAGAGGGCTGCAGGCGGCACATGCTGTGGTGCAGCTGGGGCACAGTGCGGACTAGGCAGATGCCTAGGTGGCACTAAGGAATGCTGAAACTGTACAGCAGCCAGACAGCAACTGATGAGGGCCCAACATGGGCACGAGAGTGTTTATCACAGTGTCACAGGGGATAGTACCCAGCAGGTACCTCCAAGGGCACAGAACATTGGCAGGCGGTGTTGGGGGGAAGCTTGGACGCCTATGCAGGCACCCCTACCCCAGAACACACACCATAGGCAGCCGCCTACCTGCACACTGGATGGCTTGAGACTGCACACCACCAGCACCACCAGCAGAAGGGCATGTCAGCATGGTGGCAGAGGGGTACTGGTGGTGGAGGGGGGCAGTGGCAGCTGCCCAGAGCCGACCATGGCCTAGCCCTGTGTAGGTGGGTGCCATGCACTGCAACAGACAGGCCCTGCCGGACAAACAGTCATGGTATCACCAGGGAATGCACTGTCTTTGTGGCAACACGGTGGTGCAGTGCACACAACCAGTGTGTTTGGAGGCAGAAGGTCACAGGTTCAAGTCCCAGCTATGGTGCCTGCCAACCCAGTCCCCATATTTTACCCACTACTACAACGTGCTAATACAGACAGAACCTTTATAGCAGATGACATAAACATGCCCAAAACACCCACATTTTACCCTACAGAGCACAGACTCGATAAACAGGCGCATTACCTAGAGCAGAGTCTCCCAAATGTAGTCCTGGAGGGCCAAACACCATTCAGGTTCCATGCTGCCTCTAATAAAGATGCCTGTGCTGCATATCTATGCACCACCCCCATGGTATGCAGATGTATCTCATGCATATTCATGAGGGACAGCATGAAAACCCAAACAGTGTTTGGCACACCAGGACTGGAGTTGGGAACCTCTGCCGTAAAGCAGCAGCCAACAGGGGCAGACACACCCACACCCACAGGCTGCATTAGCCAATGCCCCCTGGAGAGGCAGGACATTGGGCCCTGCGTGCATCTCCCAATACTAGCACTTGCATACCTTAGCAATGCCACCCTACACCTGGGAATACGGTACACAGCTATCAAAAGGTTGCTATGATTACTGGCAGATAGCAATTGCTACGTTAAGCACAGTTTGCTGGTTGAGCTCCATCATAGCAACCTTTCTGATGTCTGTGGGGTATGCTTCAGGTCTGGTCTCTGACAGTGTTTACCACCCTGGGGAGTGACCCCCAACAGTTTTGCATACCATATCCATGCCTGCACTGTGCCCAGGACTGGTGTGGTGGCCAGGGCTGCTAAACACCTCTATAGTAGCACAATGCTGGCATAGGTGTGGGAGTGTGTGTCTGTCTATCCAGTGTGTGGTGGCTGCAAACACCCTCCACAGCCCACACTGCCAGCACTGTTGCCAGTATTGGCCTGCCAATGTGCATAATGAGGAGCAAGGTACCATGGGTATAGCCCGGACAGGGTGGCCTGGCCAGGATGCATCTGCACAGGGCATAGGGCAATGGCTGGGACATTGTAGTGCCCGGCCACCACCTGCACAGACAGGGTGGCCACAGTATGTCCTGCTGGGAGTTCACTCTCACCCTGACTGAGCAGTGACCACGACATGGCTAGGTTCCCCCATAGTGCCCTAAAATATCTTTTTCATGTGATATTTCTGGGTTCCCTTTTGGGGCCCAATCACTGATTTATCTGCTTGGAGTGTATGCTGACATCCCAGTTCTGGGTGCATGCATCTCCTCCAGGAACATGCCCTATGGACTAGCTATCAGACTATCTGCAGCTAGTATGTGTCTTGCTGGAACACCATGCAGTGGCTGCAGGAGAATATCAGATTGTGGTGGGGTGCAGCTGAGCATTTCCAGGCCTAATGTCTGTCGGCTATTGCTTTATGGATGTGTACAGAGCTGCATTGACTGCACTGTAGAGTGTCTGTTCCCCAGCAGGACTGCGGTTGGTGGTCCCCTCTACTGCTGCCATTGCAGGGATGTAAAATGTGGATCTCAAGTCAGCAGGTAATCAATTTCATTCCTGTGGTGCTGACACTGAGAGCCCATGTTTCAAAACCCAAACTCCTTGGACAGAGAAAAGGGATGGGATATTCAACATATTCCCATATTTAGATTGCAAAAGGATGGTGTAATAAAAGTAAGGTTGCACACCTGTACTTAACAGAGGTTTGCAATGTGCAGTACTACAATGACGCACGCAAGAAAATAGATTCAGAAACTATTAGAGGAAGAGCAAGGTTGGCTTTCCTAAAGCTACACGAGATAAAGAGAAAATTCCAGCCTCGATTTGGAAAAAGATGCTCATGGAACTATGTTTAATGATGCTGAGAAGATCAAGCTAAGGTGGAAAGAATACAGAGACATTATAAAAAAAGATCAAATGGATCGTTGTTTCAACCTGTACCTTATTATTGTTGGTGATGAAAGAAGAAGTTGAAACAGCACTGAAAGCCTTATCAAAGAAGAAAGCACTAGGCATTGATGGCATGGGCCTGCACTCTAGTGTGAAGAAGACAAAGATCCTGACAACTAGCAAAATCAATAAGCTCATCGTTGATGGAGAAGAAATAGAAGTAGTGGACAACTTTAACCTGCTTGGATTAATAATCAATAAAGAAACAACAAGCAGTCAAGAAATCCAGTGATGTATTGCTCTTGCCAGAATGGCTATGGAGAACCTAGACAAGATTTTCAAGAGCAGAGATGTCTATCTCCATAAACAGATCTGACTTGTCCAAGCCATGATATTTTCAATAGCATCATATGGATATGAAAGTTGGACAGTAAAAAAGCTAGGACAGGAAGAAAATTGATGCCTTTGCATTTATTTATTTATTTAAACTTATTTTTATATTACCTTTCTACCATTCAAAGCAGTTTACAGATAACCAACATATGTAACAGGGCTTTTGGGAGCACTCTGTTTTACAGGGAACGAAACAGTGAAAAAAAACAGTATAACAGTAAAATACATTAACCCTCTGAAATATATACAGTGAAAATGTAGGGTGTGGGTAATAAAGTGTTCAACATTTGTATAGTACTGTGTCTTATTATCAAGGTGAGAAATAGTGTTATTTTGACAGTATGTGACTAGGGCGGTTTCGATTTTGGTTCCAAAGTTATGTTGTATTCCTCATGGAAGAGATGTGTTTTCAATTTCTTTCGGAACTTGGTCAAGTCATAGCATCCTTTTAAGGTTGGGGGTCAAGAGTTCCATAATGTGGGGGTATATAGTATAAATGCTCAATTGCAAGTAGGCTGCTTGCTCTTAGATTTCTGGGTCGGGATCACAAGTAAATTGAGAAGACTGCCCAAAGAACAAACCAGTCGGTACTAGAGGAGATCAAGTCTAAGCTTTCTTTTGAAGCTCAGATGACAAGATTTTCCTAATTGGGACACATCATGTTAAGAGAGAGATTATTAAAGAAAGACATTATGCTTGGCAAGGTTGAAGGCCAATGCAGAGGAAGGCCAGCAATGAGATGGATCGATACAATAAGAGCAGCTATTGATGCCACTCTATCAACAATTAGCTGTCTGAATGAAGACCAAACACAGTTTAGGACAACTATCCAGAGGGTTGCCATGAATTGCCACTGACTCAATGGCAGTTAACAACAACAACAAGGATGCACAAGCCTACACTGCATATGAGCCCTTAAACATAGAACACTGAACATAAGAACATAAGAAATGCCATACTGGGTCAGGCCAAAGTCCATCAAGCCCAGTATCCTGCTTTCAACAGTGGCCAATCTAGGTCACAAGTACAAGTTTCCCCAGAAGACACAGGTTCCACAATGCTTGCATTGGGAAAAACAGTAGATTTCCCGGGTCCCCTTTAATAATTGTTTATTGTTCTTTCATCCAAGAACCTGTCCAAAACTTTTTTAAACCTAGCTACACTAACAGCTTTTACAACATCCTCCGGTAACAAATTCCAGTGTTTGATTACGCATTGAGTGACAAAATATTTTTTCTTATTAGTCTTATATGGGTTACAATGTAGCTTCATTGCACGTCACCTAGTCTTTCTACATTTTGATGGCATAAACAATAGATCCACATTTACCCATTCCACTTCATTCATTAATTTATAGACCTCTATTATATCTTCCCTCAGCCGTCTCTTTTCCAGGTTGAAGAGCCCTAACCTTTTCAGCCTCTCTTCATAGGGGTATCCTTCCAGCCCCTTTACGATTTTGGTGGCTCTTCTCTGTACCTTTCCTAATTCTTCTATATCCTTTTTAAGATACGGCGACCAGAATTGCACACAATAATCGAGGTGTGGTCACACCATGGAATGATACAGAGGCATTACAATATTTTTTGTTTGATTCTCCATTCCTTTCCTTATCATTCCTAGTATTCTATTTGCTTTCTTGCCCGCCATTGCATACTGGGCAGAGGGTTTCAATTTGTTATCCACAATGACGCCTAAATCTTTTTCCTGGGTGGTGGTTCCTAATGTGGAACCTTGCATCGTGTAACCATAGTTTGGGTTGTTCTTTCCTAGGTGCATAACTTTGCACTTGTCCACATTAAATTTCATCTGTCATTTGAATGTCCAGTCTTCCAATTTATCAAGGTCCTCTTGCAATTTTTCACAATCCTCTTGGGTTTTAACAACTTTGAATAATTTTCTGTCATCTACAAATTTGATTACCACACTCGTTATTCCCATTTCCAGATCATTTACGAATATGTTAAAAAGCAGCGGACACAGCACAGATCCCTGGAGTACTCTACTATTCACCTTTCTCCATTGAGAAAACTGACCATTTATCTCTACTCTCTGCTTTCTATGTTTTAACTAATTCCTGATCCACAATAGTACATTGCTTCCTATCCCATGACTTTTTAATTTCACCAATATTCTCTCATGAGGGACTTTGTCAAAGGCTTTCTGAAAATCCAGATACATTACATCGACCGACCCACCTTTGTCTACCTGTCTATTTACACCTTCAAAAATATTAACAGATTGGTAAGACAAGACCTTCCTTGGCTAAAGCCATGTTCACTGTATCCCAATTAAACCATGACTATCTACACGCTCAGAAAATTTTTTCTTAATAATTGTTTCTACCATTTTTCACAGTACTGAAGTCAGGCTCACCAGTCTGTAGTTTTCCAGGTCATCCCTGCAACCCTTTTTAAAAATTGCTGTTACATTGGCCACTCTCCAGTCTTCAGATATTACTGATGATTTTAATGATAGTTCACAGATTACTAATAGTAGGTCTGCAATCTTATATTTCAGTTCTTTCAGCACCCTTGGATGTATACCATCTGGTCCGGGTGATTTGTTACTCTTCAGTGTATCAAATAGTTGTAATACATCTTCCCGGTTTATCAATATTTCTTTCAATTCTTCTGCTGCATCAGCTTTAATTACCATTTCAAGCATACTGAAGCAAAGAATTCTTTCATTCTCTATTATCCAGTGGTCCATCTGACTTTCTCACAAGTTTTTAGCTATGAATGTACTTGAAAAAGTTTTTATTATGCATTTTTGCTTCCATAGCAAGATTATTTTTCAAATTCTCTTTTTGTCTACCTTATAAATGCCTTGCATTTAACTTACCAGTGCTTATGTTGTTTCCAGTTTTCATCATTTGGCTCCTTTTACCATTTCCTGAAAGATGCTTTTTTGGCTATGACAGCCTCTCTGACCTCACTTTAAACCATGCTGGCAGTTTTTTGGACTTCCTTCCACTTTTCTTAAAGCATGGAATTCAGCTTGTCTGGGCTTGCAAGATAGTATTTTTAAACAACACCCATGCTTAATGTAAATCTTTAACCTTTGCAGTTGCTCCTTTTAGTTTTTTCTTAACTGTTTTCCTCAATTTATCATAGTCTTCCTTTTGAAAGTTTAAAGGTAGTATTGTAGATTTCCTTGTCGTCCTTCCTCCATTTATGAAATCAAACGCAATCATGCTATGATCACTATTGCCAAGTGGCCCCAACACCCTTATCCCTTGCACCGGATCTTGCGTTCCACTAAGGACTAGATCCAATTTCATGAACCAGCTGCTCCAAGAAGCAGTACTTTATTTCATCTAGAAACGTTGGGGTATGTTAGTAAATAGCGTTAGCAGCTTCTGTGCGATATCAGAGACGATATCATATGGAGGCTGCTACCAGTGCTTTGTAAAAATACCACTTTATCTACCTAGCATGTCCTGCCGTGACACTGACCCACTCGATACCGGGGTAATTGAAATCATCCATTATTACTGTGCTGTAAATATTGTAGCTTCTCTGATTTTTTTTGAGTGTTTCATCATCCATTTGTTCATTCTGGCCAGGCAGTCATTAGTACACCCCCACTGCCATCACCTTCCCCTTTTTATATGGAATTTCAATCCATAGAGATTCTACAGTGTATTTTGTTTCCTGCAAAACTTTAATCCTGTGTGACTCAATGTCCTCTTTAACATAGAGTGCTAGAGTGCAACCCTTCCACCAATTTTATCTACTCTTATCATTGTGATATAATTTGCATCCAGGTATCACAATGTCCTACTGGTTGTCCTCCTTCCGCCTTGTCTCTGAAATACCAATCATATCTAACTTCTCATTAGTGCTATATATTCTAACTTTCCCATCTTATTTTTTAGACTTCAAACATTTGCATACAAGCATTTTAGTGGCTGTATTTTATTTCATTTTAAACTGGTTACTGGTAGGCAGGGATAATATGGAATCTTTAAGTTCTGTCTGCTCTGTACTTATGGGCTTTTGGGATATTTTTGTCTTTATTGGAACCTCTTTGTCGATATGCTCTAACTTCAATATTTTGCTAGTATCCTTCAAGGATGCATCCTTCCAAACCATGCGCTCTTGGGCGACTATCGGCTTTCCCCTATTATCTAGTTTAAAAACTGTGCTAGCTCCTTTTTAAAGGTTAATGCCAGCAGCCTGGTTCCAGCCCAGTTAAGGTGGAGCCCATCCCTTCATAAAAGCCCCTTCTTTCTCCAGAATGTTGCCCTGTTCCTAACAAATCCAAACCCCTCATCCTTTATCATTGTGTCATCCACACATTGAGACTCCGGAGCTCTGCCTGCCTTTTGGGTCCTGCGTGTGGAATGGGAAGCATTTCTGAGAATGCTACCCTGGAAGTTCTGGATTTCAACTTCCTACCAAAAAGCCTAAATTTGGCCTCCAGAACCTCCTTATGACACTTTCCTATGTCATTGGTACCAACATGTACCAAGACAGCAGATGTCTCCCCAGCACTATATAAGACCTTGTCTAGGTGGCACGTGAGGTCTGCTACCTTTGCACCGGGCAGGCATGTTACCAGGCAATCCTCACGTCTACCAGACACCCAGCTATCTACATGCCTAATGATCGAATCACCAACTATAATGGCTTTCCTAACCCTTCTCTTATGAGCACATGGCCTTGGAGAAACCTCCTTGGTTTGAGAGGGTTTTACATCACTTAGAGGACAGGTCCTAGCTACAGGATCACTTCCTGCCACACCAAGGTAATGCTCTCCTATCATGTGACCTCTCTCCTCCATGTCAACAGGGATGCTGCCAGACTGGAGGTGGGACTTCAGTACTAAGTCCCTGTAGGTCTCATCTATGTACCTCTCTGTCTTTCTTATGTCCTCCGCTACTCTGGCCTCCAGAGATCGAACTCATTCCCTAAGAGCAAAGAGCTCCTTGCACTTAGTACATATGTAAGATCCCTCACCAATGGGAGAAAATCATACATGTGACACTCAATGCAAAAGACTGGAAAGCCCCCATCTCATTGCTGGACTGCTGTCTGCATCTTAGTTAAGGTTGTGTTTATGTATTTAAGTTGTTTAGTTATGTAGATTTGCTCAGGATACTTACATTATTAAAACTATGGGGTATGTTTACTAAACTATGCTAATGTTACCGGCGCTAGGTGCAGCGTTAACGTGAGCAATGCCATATAAGGAAGTGGGCTTACTGGTGTTGAAGTAACAATGGCCGATTAACGCACGATAGAGGGCACCTTGGCTCGTTAACGCATGGTAACCTTAATTTCATGCCAGCGCTATGTTGGAGGCTATAGAGGATGCCACTGGTTAATACAATAACTGTGGAGCCAGAGGTCATGGGTTTGATCCCTCAGTGGTCTCATCTAATAAAGCTGTTTGGGGCAATCCCTTTTCCTGCCTGTAACACTCAGACACATCTCTACAATATGTGCTGCCAGCAAAAACACCCTCACCTCAGTGCCGTAAGCTAAGGTGCCCCATAGGGCACAGTATAAAGTGCCCTGTCTGTCAAGGCACCTTATAATGTGTCCTGTAGGGCACTTTATAGGGCATCTTACACAGCGCCCTGGCTGACAAGACACTTTATAATGTGCCCTATAGGTTACGGCACTGAGGTGAGGGTATTTTTGGCTGGCAACAAAGATTGTAAAGATGTGTCTGAGTGTTACAGGAATTAAAAGGAAATGCCTCAGACAGCCTTATTAAATAACACCACTGTGGGATCAAACTCATGACTTCTGTCTCAGCAGTCATTGCATTAACCAGTGGACTACAACTCTATAACATTTATCACAGCACTGGCTGACTACAGAAAGACTGCAGGTCACCGCACAAACTCTGCTGTGGTTACCGGGATAGGGTAAACCCACCAGTACCCATGATACACTGCACATGCAGACCAGCAGTCTACATCTGATCACAGGATGGAGTATGCATCTCCACAGCACCTCAGCCTGGTAGGGGGAACTGACCGTGTATGTTATGACACAGGATAGATACAGACCGTGACACTGTGCGGGTCCTGTGCTCACCCCGAGGGTGAGGTGGGTCGACTGGCACCAGGTCCACAATACCCGGGTTGGCTGAGATAGCCTTTGCTGCAGGTCCCCATCAGTGCTAGTATGTGGCAGGAATTCCTTGCAGATACATCTAGGATAATCCTGTGTCTATCTACAGTCCCCAGTCATGTTTAACCCTTGTGAACCATGGTGCACCCAGAATAGTGCATCCAGTGTGGCTGCCATGGTCATGTGTTATAAGAGCAGGGATGTGTCCTGACTCACATGTGGATTATGGAGCACCACATACCATACTCTCTGGGTCAAGGTGGTGGACAGGATCTGCCCCCAAAAGACCCACACTCTACATCTTTGCAATGGAGGCAGTAGAGGGACATGATGAAGGGCTGTGAGACTAGCAACCCCAGTCCAGTTGGTGAATGGATACCATCCATGGCAGGTGATACAGAACTGTACTTATCACATAGGGCATTGGAAGACAGGCAGTATGCTTGGTAAAGCTCAGCTGTCCCCCACCACAATCTGACATTCACCAGCAGAGAGCACAATCAGTCTGCACAGTGTTCCAGCCATACACATACAAACTGCAGATAGTCTGCTAGCCAGTACATGCTCTCAGAAGAACTAGGTGCACACCAAAATGTGGGCTGTAAGCACAAACACCAAGCAGGTATGACAGTGACTGGGCCACAGAAAAAGGAACTCACAGATATCACGGGGGGGGAGGGGGGGGGAAACACCATATAACACTATGTGGGAACCTAGACATGCCATGGTCACTGCTAAGTCAGAGTGAGAGAGACCTCCCAGCATGACATGTCCGTGCAGGTGGTGGCTGGCCACTACAATATCCCAGCAATTGCCCTATGCCCTGTGCAGATGCATCCTGCCCAGACCGCCCCGTCCGGCCCATAACCACAATACCTTGCTCCTTATTATGCACATTGGCAGGCTAACACTGGAAACTGTGCAAGCATTGTGAGCTCTGTAAGGTGTAGGCAGCCACAAAACACTGGATAGACATACACACACTCCCACACCTATTTCAGCATTGTGCAAAGATAGAGGTGGTTGGCAGCCCTGGCTGCCACACCAGTCCTGGGCACAGTGCAGGCATTGCTAAGGTACTCAATACTGTTAGGGTCACTCTTAGGGGTGGTAAACACTGTCAGAGAACAGAAAAGAGGAAACACACTCCACATATATCAGAAAGGTTGCTATGATGAATCTCTGTTATCTGAAATTAATCATAGCAATCTTTTGATATATTGTCACCCACCAACGTACCCAGAGGTAAAAAGGCTTGGGTAGTTTAATGGGGCAGTATTTTAATGGCTGTAGACTTTCCTGTGAAGGCTTTAGAAAGGCCTTCTGGGACCTGTGGTTTTTAACATTAGCCAAAGAAGTGTAGTTGTAAGCAGAGGGTAAGGTTAAACACAGGCTTTATTCCCCGTCCGGGGTGGATTCATAACAGTGGAACACAAAGAATTGCAGACCCTTCGTCTGGTGACACAATTAAGAAATGTTTCAAACAAAACTTGGCTTACTTCAGCATTAGTTAATGGAACAAAAATCAAAAAGAAAACAGTTCATTTCACTTACAGAACTTTTCTTCCTGTTTCCTTTTCTAAACAGTTCTTGCTGCTTTCAACAAAGAGATGATATGCAATCAGCCAGAGTGTATGTACAGTCCATCTCACTCCCGTCTGAAGACTCTCCAATAGTCTCAAATTGCATTCCTTCCTCATCAGAATAAACTTCTCCTGGCACACAACTGCCGTTGAGGTTATAATGTTCTTGCCGGTGAGCTAAAGCATTCCCCTCCTCCACTAAACTAGTGGCCCGTGGGAAATTACCATATTCACTGTAGTCAGGCCCTTGAGAGTTACACAGTTCCTCTTCTACTAGAGTAAATACGCCTACCTTTAGGCACTGCTACTTCCTGTTCTCTCAGTCGAGCAAAGGTCTGTTCTGAAAAACCCTTTCCACGGTGTTTCTCTGTTAGCTTCAAACTTCCTTCAGGGTAAAGGTTTTCCCCTGCTGAATCCCTGGTGTTGGGTAATCTATACCTCCTGGACTTAGCTGCTGGACTGCCACCTCGTAGCAATGCTCCTGGGAATATTGAAAAGCTGTGCACTGCTGCTCACAACAGCTTCCCTGGGAATCACCAGCCTCATATACCCCGGGCAATCTCTCTGGCTCCGTCCTTACAGCTCCACTGATTCTGCTTTCACGCTTAGCAGTTCTCTCCGTAGCATCTACTACTCCTCCAGCAGCTCCTGCCACTCCTCTCCCTCTACCTTCCGGTAAGTGAGTTTTAAATGTGTTTAAGCTGGTGTTAGTTTGGGCTCCGCCCCCATGCAGGTGCTCCTTATTTCCTAATGAGTTTTGTGCTACGCTTCTGTTCGAGCGTTCCCTTACACCTCGTGGCTTTGTTTTTATCTGTTGCTTATAGCAACCTTTCCCCATGTGTGAACCTGAGCTGTCAGTTTCCCTTATGTTTTGCTCAGAGTTCCCTAGTTCCATGGGTTCTGAAAGCGCTACCTTATGACAATATATGGTGCGTGTTTCCATGTTTATGAGGTATGCAGGTGCTAGTCGTGTAAGCTGCTGCTCCGCGCAGGGGCCAAAAGCCTGACTATCCATGAGGCTTTGGATAGTGGAGCCTGTGGGTGTGGATGTTTGTGCCCCTGTTGGCTGATACTCTAGGGCAGAGGTTCCCAACTCCGGTCCTGGTGGGCCAAACATGGTTCAGGTTTTCATGCTGTCCCTAATGAATATACATGAGATACATTTGCATACAATGGGGGAGGTGCATACAAATACTATCTGTCCGGGGCATACCCAGCATCTCTAGGAGAACTGCTGACATATAGAATAGTGATTTGGAAATTGCTTGTGGTTGAAATGTCCTTGTCTAAATCAAACCATTATTTGCTTGGCATTGTTTTGCCTTGCATTAAAATCAATTCTTATTTTGAAGAATAATACTGTTCTAAATTAAACCTTGTGGTGGAATACTAGATGTGTAATGTTTAAATATGAAAAGCTAATTGCACTCTGCATTTGCCCCTTTCCCCCCTTAGCAAACAGCGGTTAAGATTTGTTTTTCTGTTGTTACTTTGTTTTATGATGGAAATTCAATGAAGTTATATAAACTTTAAAGAAAAAATGGGTCTGGGTCTGGAAAGGAGTGAGGGTAGGACTTCAAATTATCCAGTCAGCAGCCCTGTTCAGCTACTCTCAGGATAACGTATGTTTTTTGCTTTAGGCCTGCTGAATAGCACATGACTAAGTCATCTACCAGCCAGCTGTAAGCCGACATGACTTATAGGTGCCGGTGCAGAGTGGCAAGAGGTGACAAATGCTCCCCCAAAAAATGGTTTTACCCCCCCCCCCCCCCACCCCAACCTTGGCCTATACCTCTAAAGTGGTAACATCACTGCTAACTTCACGCGTAAACACATCCTCCCTCCCATGGCTACAATCTAAACATCCACCACCAGAACCTTTGCAAGGGGTAGCCGCTGCTGCTGAATGTCCCCCAGTGTGCCTTGCCCTTCTGCAGCATATAATGAAACTTTGCAGATAACCTTCCTTCAGGCACATAGCACGTAAGAAGAAAAGCACTCTGCGACAGCCAGACAAATCCAACTATGTAATACCCCGACTATGCAATGCTGCTTTGATTCCCCCTTAACTCTAATGAATGAAAGGAACAAAATGACAAAAAGCGATAAACAAACTGAAACAAAACAGTTTTTCTGTGCACAGCCCTATTAACTTCCTGTAAAGATTTAATAAAGCTGTGGCCATATTATTACAGCAGACGTGTATGTGTGCTGTGTCTCAGTGGGTACTGAAGTATGTAGGAAGAGTCACAGGAATGTCACATCTGCCTGTGTGCTGAGAACTCAAGAGATATGTTAAGAATAAAAGATGATGAGATTGCGAGAGAAAAAGTTACTGCGAAATACTGAGCAAGAGAGGGAATTTTCTTTCCACCATTAATCCTGCTATAATTGTGAAGCTTACTGAGGCTATTGACACTGTTATTAATTAAAGCTCTCAGCAACTATTCCCCTAGGAAGGGATCTTCTCAAATGCTTTCAAATACAAGGTTGAACTGGTAGTACAGATTACTCAGGAGAAAGACCTGCATAGCACAGATATAAACAACCAAGGAGAAAGCCAGTGCTAAAAAAATAATGCAAAGAGGCAATGATTAATAAAGAGAAGATGATCAGTGACTGACAAGTTCAGAATAATAAGTAAGGCTTGCTGGTGGATTTCTTAGCTTTAGCATTCCCGCTTTCTTTCAGAATTTCATAGTTTGGGTTGGGACCAATATCTGCTTCTGTAATCCATAGGACCTTGAGGAGACTAAACTGCACTGAGGAGGAAGTGGTGATATACCGCAATCCCAGGAGGGAAAATGTAGGGGACGCATGAGGTGGGGAAGGATGACTGCCAATGCAGGGATGTACCATGTTGGGATCAGAATGGTACTAAGGGCTTCCGTTTCGGAAGAGACTTTCTTTCCTGTGCTTAGCCAGTGTGAGGACCTATATAGCCTGAGCTAGCATCTGGGGGAAGGACATAGGATGAAAAGGGAAGAGAAAGGTGAAAAGAGTTTTGATAATTGAAACTCTTTCTTGCTATATCATTACTGGTCAACTCAACAAAGTGTAAACTATTGGTGCAATGTTAAATTAACTGCATAACTCTACATGTAAAGCAATTTCAGAGGAACAATTCAAAATGAAAGCATTGGGGGAGGGTTTCATTTTTTTTGTTTTCTGTTAATTCATTTTATACTCATATCAGACAAAAAAATGTCTTAATGAAGCATGGGATTTTAAGGAAATGACAGAAACCAAATAAAACACATAAGAGATATTGTGTGCCACAAAGAGCGGGGATGGACAGCCCAACAGGACATCCATCCCCGCTATTCGTGCCTTCACTCGGCCATGACTAACTTCCCTGCCGGTTGTGCAGGGACGTTAGACAGGAGTGGGAAAGGGCGGATCGGGGACAGAGTCTGGGCGGTCGCCAGCCCTTGATGTACAGTCCCCACAGCCCGACCCTGACCTTTGGAGGCCGGATGGGGAGTCAGGCTGTGGGGCATGAGGTCCTGCAGTCCAGCAGCTGGCTTCGTGGCTTTTCAATGGAGTGTGGTGCCATGGCAACATGATGCCACGGCGCCGCTACTCCATTGAGGAGCCTTGACTGAGTTAGTTGGGGACAGTCCTGCACGAGCAGATTGGACAGAATCGCAGTCCTGGCCTGCACGTGCAGGATTGTTCGCGATTCTGATCCCGCGAGGCAGGATCAGAATCAAGATCCCCTCTGTATGTCTGGTTCAGACCGGACGTACAGAGGGGATTGACATCCGGGATGGAATCGGGCCCAAAAGCTATAATACGTGGAAATAGTTTGCCTGATTTGAGTGCTGAAAGGATATACATTGCTAACTGGAGTAGCACGAACCCGGGGCATCCCCTCACCTATATACTACTTGTGGAAAGGCCCCTGTCCCCAGCCCCTCCCCCCTCTCCTTCCGATTTCTTTACATACAACCACATAAACACCAAGCAAGAATTTTGGAATAAACTGGTCGCAGCTTTATTGAGAACAACAAGAACGTTTATCAACAATAACAATCCTCACTGGATCTGGTATTTCACAAGCAATATTACTAGCAGGGTGATATCATCTCCACCCTCCATCATGGTCTCGCAAGCGGCAAACCCATATACCCACCCAATGCCGACCTTGCCATCTGATTAGCAAAGGTAGGCAAGCTTCCGGGTGCACCCTTCCTGGGTTACACCTGCCCAGGATTATCCAGGCTGAGGTCACCCAACCCCGGCCCAAAAGTAATGCTCAAAGGCTCCAATACCAGAAATCTCCAGAAACCCACCTAAACCCCCCCCCCCAAACCTGTGACAATGTCAATGTGATCAACGGGACCACTACAACAGTATAGGGTGGGATGGGTGGGAACACGACCACAGTCTTCATGTTTTAGCCAGGACCGGAGAAGAGAGAGGCGACTGACACACCAGGTAAAAAGGGATCGCTCGGCCCCTCCCTCCCTTATCAGCAGCCCCAGCCATGTATTCATTGGCTCCCCTCCTAAAAAAGCGAAGGGAGCCAATGAATTTGAAGGAAGCCAACCAGCCTGCTCCCCCAACCGACCACGGCCCCTACCCTCATTGAACCACCTGACTGCTCACAGTTTGAGGCTTACATCCCCCCCCCCCCCCATACGCCAAAACCAAGGTAAGCCCCAACCACAGGGCACAGAGTTTCCACACCGGTTAAGGGCGGCTGCCCAGGGACCCTGCCCCATGGCCTGAAACATTTGTAAAATGTTGAAAGTGTATTTGTCTAGCATGATTTATGTTAATGTTATTTGAGCATGAGCTGATCATGTATCTTATAGTGATGACTATGTGCTGTATTTGTTTTCTATGTTTCAATATATTTTATGGTTGTTTATGAGTTTTTTGTAACCTTCTCAAGAGCTAAGAGGCTATAAATGAATAAACAAAATGAAATGAAATCAATCCTTATCCTGAAGCAACAATCTGAAATATTTAAGGGCAATTTTCAAATACATTTCCACAAAACTGGCAATTGTCACATTCAAAATGTCCCATAAAGCTGGGATATTTTGTACACAAACAAGGAGGGGGGTTTGAATATCAGACCCATGGATTCTAAATCAATATTAATTCAGATTAATAGATGAAATGTCTGAAATCACATCCTCAGCAGCATAGAACATCTCTTTAAGGCAGATGTACTAAGCTGCTACTTTGTTTGAGAAAAGTGAGCTTTAGATCTCTTCCAGGATGGGTCAATGGGATCTGGAGGATGACTGCCTCTGCACTGTCTCCTATGTGCTCTAGTGCTGGGTGTGATATGTTCTACATAAACGTTAAAAGCCCTACCTGATACACAGAAACTGGGAGTGATCTGCGTCTCTCTCATCCAGTTATGTCAGTGCTTTCAAGGGGTAGGCAAAGCAGGCAGGAAAGGTGGTTCATCCTCCAGAGAGATCCAGCACCAGCAGCATCACTAGTATAGGGTCAACCTCCATGAAAAGACTTCAAACTATTCAGAACTCTGAAGTAAAAATCACTTGACACTGCTGCTGTAGGAGCAACATTGTTTACGCACTGTTTTTAGAATACAATTTGAGATCCTACTGCTGAACCATCATGCACCAGCTTCCTTAGCTTCTCGTTTGATCCCACATACATCCCATCATCCCATCAGATCTACACAAGCCTTTCAATTAAGCTTTGCTCTCCTACAGAAATTCAGGTTGAAGACAGGTGCCAATCTTCCTTTACATTCCTGGTCCCTTTCTCTAGAATAGCTTCTCCCCCATCCCCCAAAGTTAGAGGAGAGCCAAATTATCTTAAATTCAAATCAGCTTTGAAGACATGTCTTTTCTTCTGGCTGGTTAGCTTCCTTTACCTGTTCCATCTTGCTGGGCAGCGCTCAATACACCTACTGCATGTTCCTCCCTATAAATGATGCACTTCTGTTTCTGTTGTTTGGCTAATTTGTTTATCTTTGGATCTCTCTTTGGAGGGGCCTATTAATGAAGTATAAAACTGTTTACCCTGCCTAATATGTCCAAGCTTGTTTAACGTATATACCTCGCTTCTTTTAGCTTGTTAATATCGTGTCCCTTTGTAGTTGTCTTGATACCTTTGCTTTCCATGTTTTTAATTTCTGAATTTTCTATACCGCTTTCATGTTTTTATGAATGAGAGACAGTTAATAAAATACAATAAACCTTAAACGTTAGCAGTGAATCAGTGATTTTTATTTCAGAATTCCTGTAGTCCACCAGCCAAGTTAAGGAGAATGTTTTAAAGAAGAGGGTGGCAGCTGGAGAGGCAGGTTTCAGTAAAATGTTGAAATAGAAGTTGTCTGTTCTCATCTCCACAGAGGGACAAAGAAAGGCAGGGACAGTGGAGGGCGGGAGCAGCAGTTGTGCAAGACAAGAGGGCTGCAGATAAAGCCAACAAAGAGCAATAGTAGTTGTACTTTATTGCCCTCTGAAGAGTGTATAGAACAGGTTTTTTGGCAGACAGTGATTCAGATGAATCATCTTGTGAGAGATTTATAGACAGGATGTTGATATTTTAGTAGCTGAGGAGGGTTTGATTAAGCCAGTTGATAGTGTGCTAGGTGGTGAGCAGCAGGGCCGGCCCAACCATTAGGCAAACTAAGCAATTACCTAGGGTGGCAACTTCTGGTGGGCAGCAAATTGTAGGACATTTAAAGCTAAACAATAGATTCTGAAAACCAGGGCAGGGGGAGAGGAGGAGGTGCTTAAAGCTTAAGGTTTGCTTAGGATGCAAATACCTTGAACTAACTCTGGCCAGCCTTGGTGAGTAACCACAGGAAGTATAGACAGTAAAAGGTGCAAGAGAAGCCCTGACGTTTCACCTTCTGTTCCATCTTCCACCACTCTCCCAGCAGCCGTCCCCAAGAACGCAAAGAGAAGATTCAATAAATATCTGAGGTGTACAGGTATTTTACAGTGTTTTGCGGAATGCATTCACTGTTGGAAGGCCATCGCTAGAGGAAAGATATTGGGTCATCTTTTCAACAGTAGAATGCTGCATCATTTAACAAAAATAACCCATTAGACCTGATTTCAGAGGAGGATTTTCTTTTATTCATGGAATTTGTTATACTGCTATTTGAGTTGAACATCATAGCAGTTTACAATTTAAAAATACATAAAAGGTACAACTGGTTATGAGGACGTAGTAGACAAACAAATATTTATCCAAATTGAAACATAAGGAAGGCAAGATTATCTAGAACACAATTTCTTTTCCATAGACAAAAGAAAAGATTTTTGGGGGCAACAATAGGTATTAGGTAGGGCATGGATATCATTTGCTTCTCTCAAATTAAATTAAAAGGACCTAATCAGCCAATTGGACATGAAGGAGTAGCCTAGTGGTTAGAGCAACTGCCTAGTACTCAGACAATCAGGTGTTCAATTCCCACAGGCACTCCTTGTGACCTTGGGCATGCCACTTCATTGCCTCAGAAGAAAAGGCTGGTAGTCTACCTCCAGTGATACATTGCCAAGAAAACCCAGAGGTAGCTGGGTCACTGTGAGTCAGCACTAACTTGATGGCACAAAAAATCAGCCTATTAGTGAAAACTCAATCAAAAATCTGATTGAAGAATCACAATTTGATTCCTTTCTTAAATTTCCTTTAGGAAATTCCAGGAGAGTGTATTGCAATGTTGTGATTCCTGATAACTATTAGCCACATTTTGGCTTAACCTTGTTTTAGAGAGTATCATCCTAAGGTTTGCCTGGGAGGATCTTAAAGTACATTGTTGCTGGTAAGGAACTACTAGGAAATGAAGATTAAGAGGCAGCTCTATGAAATAGACCCAATGTGTCAGGAGTAGAATATTAAATTGAATTCTTCTTGTGACCAGGAGACAATGTTGCTCTGCAAACAGTGGCATGGTATGTTCGTACTTCTTTGTATTTTAAATAAATTTGACTGCCACAATGCTGACATGCTAAAGTAGTCTGGAAAATCTCCAATGCGGTCTCCTGTGGAACATTTGTATATAAAGAAGCTATATCTCCTGTCACCAATTAATATCGTAACATAGTATGGTCCATCTAGTCTGCCCAGTAAGATGGCAAGAGTAGGTGCACCTGCTGCTCCGTGCAGGCCACCCCTCCCCATGTCTTTGTTTAGAGGTGAACCCACCGCTCCGTGTAGGACACCCCTGTTTGTTGAGAAATTAGATAGTTCAGTTTATCTTGATTTTCTCCTGTTGCTGTAAAGGGATCCACTGTGTCTGTCCCATGCCATTTTGAATTCTGTCACTGTATTTGCCCCCACCACTTCCATCGGGAGGGCATTCCAAGCATCCACCACCCTTTCAGTAAAAAAATACTTCCTTAGAAATTTTGTTTTGTTTGTTTGCCAAGTCAGCATTGAATCATAGCAACCCAGCTACCTCTGGGTTTTCTTGGCAACACATCACAGGAAGTAGATTGCCAGCCTTTTCTTCTGAAGCAATGGAGGGTAAAGTGACCTGCCCAAGGAGTGCCAGTGGGAATCAAACCCTTGGTCTTCTGGGTACTAGACAGCTGCTCTGACCACTAGGCTACTCCTCCAATCTTAGAACCTATGGGCCCGATATTCAAAGGGATTAATGTGGTGAGCAGACCTGCTAACCGCGTTAATTCCCCTAGCCAGGATATCCATAGGTGCTGCCGCTGCATACCCCGATGCTTTGCAGCTTGCATTGGGGCTTTCCCAGGGAAGACCGGGGATGGCACCCAACAGTAACCAGGCAGTGGCAATATAGAGTTGCTGCCCGGTTATTGGAATGCGGCGAAAGTCAGGTTGGCCTAACTTTCACTGCTGAAGCTAAATATTGCCACTGCCCAGTTAGCTTCTTTTCTATCTAGCCGACCCAGATAGTCAATGCTGGTGGCTGGATATGAGCCTGGCATTGAATATCCGGGTCTTAGCTTCAGCGGCAACGGCTAGCAGCATTAGAATGACTAGCCGTGCCGCTAAATATCCCCCTATAATTTTAAGTCTTGCAAAAGTTGAATAACGTGAAAAATATATATAAAAAAATCTCCCTGAGTTACATAATGGCAAAGAAAATAATCAACAAAAATGGACGGGTTACAAAGAATCCTTAGCTGAAATTATTGGTCTTCCTGGTTGATGCTTGAAGTGTTTATGTATTTTCCGTAAAATATAGATCACTGGAGCCACCGGATGTGCTACTGTCAGAAACTTCAGCATTTGAACAGAAATCCATCTCTTCTCCATTGCTGATGCTAAATATGTGCTAATTTCCAATTTCAGCACTTCAATCGTATTCAAAAACTATTCTGTTCTATGTCAGAGGTATATTGTATTATGTTTATTAGCAGAATCAAAGCATCTTTGTTAGTGGTTTAATAATAATAGCTGAACTTGCATTTATCTGTTGTAAAGCTTTCCCTATTGGTCCAGATAAATTAGAATGATAATTGGACCAGGTTAAACTTGATAACTCCTGTATCACCATTTCTTGAAAAACTGCATTATAAGTGTCTGTCACTCCTGGCGGCAGCCAAGTCAAGCAAACCTACAAGGGAGGCAGACCAAGATCATTTTCACCAGGGTTATCTGATTTAGATGCAACAAAAAACAAACTTAACCAGAGAAGTCTTAAGGAGTCTTAAGGATCTTAATATGTATACTTTAGAGCAGGCATGTCCAACAGGTAGATCACGATCTACCTGTAGATCACGGAGGGGTCAGAGGTAGATCACCAGCCCCACTTGGCTCCATCTCTCCAGCAGCTCGCCCCATTGCTAGGAAAGAGCTCATGCCAGCGGGTCGTCTGCTGAGGGCTTGCCGCCGCTGCTGATCCTTTGCCTGTCTTTTTTCCCTGCCTGCAGGAATCTTGCCTGCGGGTGTATTGGGGGCGCTTGTTGTTTTCGTGCCAATAGTTTGTGAGTACCCCAGGGGGCCGCCGCCCACGCCCTGCGATGAGACGCCACAGGCCCGGTGTCATACCTGGTCTCCTGCCTCTCAGAATCACCCATTCCTGCCCCCGCCCCAACACCCCCTAGAAGTGTGTTATTTACCGGGCGATATCCATTCGCCCGGGCTTTAACTGAATACACTTACCGTATTAGTTGTGTCATGTGCTGGTCATTGGTCGCTTTATAGTTCGCTTTCATTAAACGTTTTCGGGCAGACACAACAAAGTGTCAAGAATTTGGTGATTTTGGCGGGCTTTTCCAATTTTGTTCTAACTTGCCTATGCCTTGCCTTCGAATTGGTTCAAACCACTGTGACGTTTGCTTGCCTCTGCAATTTTATTTTGCCTAGCCTTTGTGTTGATTCTACACTGTGTGCAGAATTTATTAAATCGCGTATGGTGGTATTTGAACTTGTCTGGCAGTATTTGACTTTATCTGGTTTGCTGGACAGGTGTTTGAGTTTTTTTGATGATTGTTTGGTGGTATTGGTGCCAGTATGATGAATTTTTATTTTTACTTTTAGAACTGCATGTATGGTTTTGGCATCTCCAGTTCTTGTATTGCAAATCAACCAGAGGTCTTCAGTTCCTGTTGATCGTTAATACTTTGGGACAGTGACAGTTTTGGACCAGATTCAGACAGTGTTTATACTAACTTAGCAGATTTGGCCTTCTTACATCCAGCCACCCCAGTATAACGAAGATGAGGGTTCCAAAGAAGAGCAAAACCTACCACTTTCATGATGAATGGGATATGGACTACTTCTTCATCATGGTGAAAGACAAGTGTTGTTGTCTAATTTGTAACGCCCCAGTATCCTTGCCCAAAAAGGGTAATCTGGAACATCATTATAAGGCTCTGCATAGCAATAAGTTTGATGCTGATTTTCCACCCAAAAGTGAAATTCGTAAACTGAAGCTCAAAGAACTTAAATCAAAATTGGCTACTCAGCAACAGTTGATGGCGAAGCCAAGGTCACATTCGGTCAATGTAACCATAGCATCCTTCAAGGTCAGCAACCTGATCGCAAAGAAATGCAAACCTTTCACAGAAGGGGAATTTGTAAAAGATTGTTTTCTTGAAGCAGCGGACAATCTTTTTGAAGGATTTAAAAATAAGAAAGAAATCATAGCTGCTATTCAAGATGTACAATTGTCAAGAAACACCGTCGTGTGGCGAATAGAAAAGATGTGTGGAGACACAACTGAACAATTGTTGGAGGATGTTTCAAATTGTGCTGCTTTCTCACTCCAACTGGATGAATCTACAGACATAAGAGACATAGCCCAGTTACTAGACTTTATCCGGATAGAACCACCACCCAGGAAAAAGATTTAGGCGTCATTGTGGATAACATGATAAAACCCTCGGCCCAGTGTGCAGCGGCGGCCAAGAAAGCAAATAGAATGCTAGGTATCATAAGGAAAGGAATGGAAAATGAAACAAAGGATATTATAATGCCTCTATATCGTTCCATGGTGAGACCACACCTTGAATATTGTGTGCAATTCTGGTCGCCGTATCTTAAAAAGGATATAGCGTTATTAGAAAAGGTTCAGAGAAGAGCCACCACCAAAATGGTAAAGGGGATGGAAGGATACCCCTATGAAGAAAGGATAAAAAGGTTAAGGCTCTTTAACCTTGAAAAGAGATGGATGAGGGGAGATATGATAGAAGTCTATAAATTAATGAACGTAGTGGAACGGGTACATGTAGATTGATTGTTTACGTTATCAGAACATAGAAAGACTAGGGGACATGCAATGAAGCTACAGGGTAAACTATTTAAGACTAATAAAAGAAAATATTTTTTCACTCAACGCGTAATCAAACTCTGGAATTTGTTACCGGAGGATGTAGTAAAGGCTGTTAGTGTAGCTTGGTTTAAAAAAGATTTGGACAGAGGTCACGTGATGCGGTGAGCCTGAGCAGACGTGTGCAGCTTGGGCTCCGGACCCCACTCCCCCAAAACGTTGCTAAATTGCCGTTTTAACTGTGGCTTGGAGCCGTTTTTTAGCTGAGGAGTGCCCCGAGGAATTGCCCGACACCAGCTGGAGACCCGGGAGCGGGAATGGCGGCTGCGGCAAAGGCAGGGCGGCGGGATAAGGAGCGCGCTGTGAGTACCCTCAAAATGGCGGAGTCCCCTCCTAAACACAGTGCGGTGGCCTCCTCTACCATGCCCGAGGAAATCTCGGCGGCAGTCACCAGTGCCTTGGCGGCGCAGTTCGAAGCACTGCACGCAAAGATGGATGTGCTCCAGAGCTCCTTGGGTACTCTGGGTGTGCGGGTGCAGGAAGCGGAGACCCGTATTGCACATGCCGAGGAGGAAGTGGAGGGCCTCAAGCGGGAGCTGCTCGTGCTGCAGAAGGCCTCAAAAGCGCATGAATTGAAGCTGGATGACCTAGAAAATAGGTCTAGGTGAAATAACCTGCGGTTTCTGGGGATCGCAGAATCCGTCCCTGATAAGGATCTGAGGGGCTACGTGGAAAACTTGGCCACTTTTCTCAGAGAGGAGGCGGACTCGAACAGGCCCATCGTGGTGGAAAGGGCACATAGGTTGGGGCCTAAGCCGCAATCTGGGAACCAGAGACCCAGGGTGGTCCTGGCGAAGTTCCTATGCTACACACAAAAGGATGCGGTGCTCCGAGCGGCGAAGCAAAGGGGCACGGTCGAATGGGAGACAGCGAAGATTCGGATAACACAGGACTACTCCGCTGCCCTGAGTCAACGCAGGAAGGCATATGCGCCGCTGTGCCAAAAGCTGATCGATGCGGGGGTGCGGTTCAGCGTTCAGTACCCTGTCAGACTCCATGTGTTGTACCAGGGCTCGCACCGAGCGTTTGACTCTGCGGAGGTGGCGCAGGCCTATGTGGAAAAGCTGACGCCAGGGAGATTGTCAACTCGGGAGGACCAGTGAGGTGTGTGTTCTTTCTACCCGCGATGCCTTGGCGCAAGATTGTGCCCTGCTGACTAGGGGGGGGGTTCTCTGTGGCCTACCAATGCTTTTTGCCTGGACGAGGACCCTTACCGTTGTCGGTATGGAGTACCAGGAACCTTACTACGCTGAATGTGGGCCTGCCTTGGTGTTACTGGACAGCCTGGACGCGATGCAGCCTGGTGTACTGTGATTGGACCGCGTGCTTGCCTCCCCTGCTGCAGGAAGCCCGGATGGGTTTCGGTGTATTTCCAGTCGGGGCAAACCACGGTTGACCTGAGCTGATGCCACCTAACCCTGCAGCCCCACTATTGCCCTCTGTGATTGATTCGGGCGGCATTTGGGAGAAGACCGGACTGGATCTGCGAGTTTGTTCAGATGTTTGAATTTCCTATAATATTGTGTATTGTTAATGCTGACTGTAGGCCTGATACTGTTTTGGCTGTGGGGGAGGCGGGAGGGTGAGGGTTAGATGTTTGATTGAAAAGGGAATGGGCCGCAGTGTGTATGGGGGATTAGTGGCTGGTTAAGATGTATGGATGCAGTGTGTTTGGGGATGGAGGGGGTGGTGACTGTTATATTAGGTGGGCTCGGGGTGGCCTTCCCTTTGTTTGGGCGACAACTGCTCGGCAGGAGGGGTGGTTGCATTTGAAGTTCGGCCCCTCGGGGGGGGCTACCCCAAGAGCGGTCATGATGTGAGTGAGACTGTGTCGGGATCCATGCTACTGAGTAGGGCCGGTTCACTCGGGGGACGGGGGTTCCTATCACATCCTCGGTGACCCGGATGGGAGCGGATGGGTGGTTAGTGGTGGAGTGTGCGGGAAGGGATAGGGGAGGGAGGGGGGTAGGTTATAAGGATAGGGGGGGGAGGGGGCGGAAGGGGCAAAGGAGAGGGGTGGGTTGGTGGGGGGGAGAGGAGGCGGTGTCGCGGGGGGCACAGCAGCACTGTGGTGGGAGTGGCAATGACTTGTATGGGGATAGTAGATGGCTGGAGGGGGGGCCCCAGGCTGGGGGGGTCTCACCTTTTTGTTGTCCTTGGAAGGATGCAAACTGTTTGATCATGTGTGACCCACCCTGAAGGTTGACTCTTGGAATATTTGTGGGATTGGTAGCCCTATTAAAAGATATAAGGTGTTGCAGGCCTTGGCCCGGTTGAGATGTGACATAGCAATGTTGCAGGAAACCCACCAGACAGTGAAGGAGCATCTTAAATTGCGCAAAATGTGGGTGGGGCAGTGCTGGGGGTCCCCGGCCAAGGGAAAAAAGGGAGGGGTGGTCATACTGATCAGCAAGAAGACCCGTTTTGAGTTACTTAAGGAGTATTCTGATTCAGAGGGCCGCTACATTTTACTCTATGGTAACTTGGACGGTCGGCCGGTAGTGTTGGGCTGTCTGTATAGCCCTAATGTATTGAATCGGGCGTTTTACGACCGTCTTGCGTCTCGACTCGAGCAATTGCCTGATGTTCCTTTGATTCTAGCGGGTGATTTGAATGGGGTATTGGACATAGGGCTGGATGTGTCGGGGGGGGGGGCACACTTGCGTATCCCGACTACTAAGGCTTTGAAGGGCTTTTGCAGGCGTTTGGGCCTGGTGGACCCATGGAGACTGCTCCACCCTGATGAGCGGGATTTCACCCATCAGTCGAGAGCCCATGGAACTAGTGCCAGGTTGGACTATATCTTAGTTTCTGAAAGGTTGTTTGCACAGGTAGAGGATGCGCAAATCGGTCCTTTGGCGGTGTCTGACCACGCTCCAGTTTGGGTCGAAATCGGTGGGGGTGGCCCGACCGGGTCGATGCGGCTCTGGCGTTTTCCGCTGGGCTTATATCAGGATGTAGAGTTCCGTACCTATCTTACACGGCATTGGCAAGAGTTTATGGAGTACCATGAGCGTCATAGGGATGATCCGGAATTACTTTGGGAGACGGCTAAAGTCGTATTAAGGGGAGATATTATTGCGTATGCGGCAAGGAAACGGAGATTAGTGGCGTGGCAAATTGTTCAGTTGGAGAGGCAGGTGGTGCGCGCTCGGCGGCGTTGTGCGGGCGACGCTAGTGTATTGAACCGGCGCCCGCTCTGGGAATTGCAAACGTCCCTGAATGAACTACTTCACCAGAGGGCAAAGAAATCGCATATATATTACAAATATCAGCTCTTCCGTTTTGGAGATAAACCTGGGAAACTATTGGCACGTTGCCTACAAGGTCATCGGGGCCACCGACTGGTGGCAGCGTTGCGGGATGATCGGGGGGTTTTGTATAAAGATAACGCGGGTATCACTCGAGTGTTCCGCTCCTTTTTTCAGAAATTATACGCCCGGAGGGAGGGAGCGCCGGAGGCCATGCAGCAGTACTTGCAGGAGCTGTCGTTGCCGAAAGTGACTGCTGAGCAGAGGGCGTGCCTGGATGCTCCGATAACGGTGGAGGAGGTCCAGGGAGTTATCCAGCGGGCTAGTTGTTGCAAGGCCCCCGGCCCGGACGGGTTTGGTGCTGAGTTTTATAAGCTATTGGGCGGGTTGGTGCCTCCAACGTTAGTGGCCGTCTACCATAGGCGTGTGGAGCAGGGGGAATTTAAATGGGGCTCTAATCATGCGTATATCTCCCTGATTCCTAAAGCAGGGAAAGACCCCTCCCAAGCAGCATCGTATAGGCCTATTTCGTTATTGAATTTCGACGTGAAAATTTTTGCGAAGGTATTGGCGGACCGGTTGGCCTTGGTGTTGGGGGACTTGATTCACGAGTCGCAAGTCGGGTTTGTTAGAGGGCGTTATGCCGTGCGGAATATGCGACGACTTCTGGCCTCTCTTGAATGGGTTCGGGAGCAGGATCTTCAATCTTTGATAATCAGCTTCGACGCCGAAAAGGCATTTGACCAGGTCCAGTGGGAGTATTTGCGTTTTCTTTTGCCCCAGTATGGGTTGGGGGTTCCTTTCTGTCAGATGGTGGAGCTGCTGTATACAGGACCCACAGCGGGGGTCCTATGTAATGGAGTGTTGTCGGATCCATTTCGTTTGGAGCGTGGCACGCGTCAAGGATGCCCGCTCTCCCCTTTACTCTTTGTGCTCTCCCTAGATCCCTTAATACGTAACATCGAGAACTCCCCGGACATAGGGGGTGTCCGTATTGGCTCCTATGGCTTTAAGGTGGCTGCCTTTGCCGATGACATACTGGTACATCTGTCTTCCCCCCGGCAATCGCTTCCGCGCCTGCTTGAGGAGCTTACACGCTATGGGCAGTTTGCGGGATTGCGTATTAATATGGCTAAATCAGAGGCATTGGATGTAGGAGGTACGTTACAGGGGAACTGGTCTGGGAGCTTGCCGCTCCGCTGGGCTGCTGATTCTATTATCTATCTGGGTATTTTGTTAACGAGGAAACCGACATTGTTGTATCCAGTGAACTTTGAACGTATTTTTGCGAAGGTTCGTGCACAGTTGAGGGCGTGGGCCCATCTCCCTCTGTCTTTGCTCGGTAGAGTGGCCGCGTTGGGGATGGTGATCCTTCCACGTGTGCTCTATTGGATGCAAACACTTCCGGTGTGGCTATTGAAGCGTGATTTGGGGCGACTGGAGAGGGAGATTCGGGGATTCCTTTGGAAAGGTTGTAAGGCCCGGATATCGCTGGCGTGCCTGCGGGGAGGGTGGCGTTCGGGGGGAGTGGGGGTGCCTGATTTTTGGAAGTTTGCGCTGGCTTGTCAGGCGCGGCATCTGAGCAATTGGTTGGGGGATACGGAGACTTATACTCCGCGCGGACTGGAAGCAGCCTTTGTGGTGCCCCACTCCTTGGAAGCGGTTTTGCATCTACCGGGCACTGTCTTGCCAGCTCGGCTGATGAACAGTATTCTGTTGCAGGCTACTCGGCGGACATGGCAGCAATTAAATAAGTATTGGGGCAGTGATGCAGCGGTGTCATGCTGGTTGCCTATACGAGGTAATGCCTGTTTCTTGCCTGGCTCGGATTCGGCCCCCTTTCGCCAGTGGTGGCGAGCGGGGATACGGCGGTTGGGACAGGTGGTAGACCCTGCCGGCTGTGGTAAGGCCTTGGGGGTGCTCTGTAGGGAGTACGGGTTGTCTCCGGGCACCACGGCTTTTGCACATGCTCAGATATCTCACTATATTGGCTCCCTGCCGCGGCAGGAGCTTGCGGTGGAACATTCGGAGCGTCTTTTGGAGTTCTTGGCATTGGGGGCCTATATTCCGCCAACGATTGCGGACCTGAAGAAACGTTTGGATCAGTTGGAGGTGCCCCCGGACTATTCGGTGGTAGAACGTCTTTGGGCGAGAGAGTTGGGACGGGAGGTCGCTCAGGGATCCGTACGGGCGGCCTTGAATAGGATTGGGCAACTTGTGGATGGGGCTCGTTGGCGGGAGGTGCAGTTTAAATGTATCCTTCGTGCCCATTTTTCCCCGAGACGAGCGTTTCGGAGTCATCTTGCCCCCTATGGCGGCTGTCCTAAGTGCTCGTGTGCCTTAGCGGATCTGGGTCATATGTGGTGGGGGTGCCCTTCTATTCGTCGATATTGGAGGCATATTGAGACCTATCTGAGTGGCCTGTTGGGGCAACAGCTGTGCTGGTCGGGGATGCTGGTGGTACTGGATCAGTTGGGACCGCTCCACCCGAAAGGCCGCTGGGACAGGGTATTGGTGCGTAAGGCCTGTCTGGTGGGTAAAGGCCCTATACTTAGTCGATGGAGGGAGCGGGTGGCCCCTACCTTTTGCGAGTGGCGAAATAGCCTGCATCACCTTATGCTCTTGGAGCGGAGAGTGCCGTTGAGGCACCCTCGGGCCTGGGCTTCCTTCTTGCTCATTTGGATGCCTTATATTCAGCGCTTGGGTCCCACGGCACGTAGTGCAGTATTAACACTTGGATAATGATAGCCTGTGAAGTTGGTGTCCCCTGATGGGTGCATTGAGCTGCTGTGCTCCCTGCGGTGGGGGGGCGGGGGGGAGGGTGAGGGGGGTGGAGGGGGGGTGGTCGGAGGGGGGCTTGCTGGGGGATACGGGTTATCTGAACGAGGTGCTGTTGGTGTATATCGGGTTCCCAGGGTGGTGGACAAGACACAGCCCCGCCCCGGACCAGGTTGAGTGTTTGGCGTTTGGAATAGTAAAAACTGTACATGTTGATTTGCCATTGTTTTTTTGTATCCTGTAATATTTAATAAACAGAGCTTTGAAAAAAAAAAAAAGATTTGGACAAGTTCCTGGAGGAAAGGTCCATAAACCGTTATTAAGAAGGGACCCAGGATATCAATGCTTGACCCAATACAAGCATTGTGGAACCTGTGTCTTTTGGGGAAACTGCTAGGTACGTATGACCTAGACTGGCCACTGTTGGAAACAGGATACTGGGCTTGATGGACCTTGGTCTGACCCAGTATGGCATATCTTATGTTCTTATGGTTTTTGAAGACTTCAGTGTTAAAGAAAAACTACTTGGAATGATTTCTTTAAAAGGGAGAACTACCGGTCAGGAAATATTCAGTTCTTCCATTGTTTTGTGACAAAGTGTAATCTTCCATTGAATAGATTTGTTTCCATCACTACTGATGGAGCAAGAGCAATGACAGGTGAGGTTGACGGTTTCATAGCCCTCTGTAGACAGCATGACGACTTCCCAGATTTCCTTTCTTACCACTGCATCATTCACCAGCAAGTTCTGGCAAGCAAGAGACTCAATACAAAGACTGTCATGGACATCACTTTCAAAATTGTAAATTCAGTTTATGGAAGATCACTTCAAAGATGACTTTTCAATATTACTCTTGATGAAGGGGCATGCGGAAATCATTTTGCACACAGATGTAAGGTGGCTAAGTAGGCACAAATTTCTGCAAAGAGTTTGTGATTTACTGAATGAAATAAGAAGTTTTTTGAAGGAGAGGGGAGATGACCAAGCAGAGTTGGAAGATGAGGAGTGGTTATGTGATCTGGCATTTCTCGCTGACTTTACAGGCGAACTAAGTGATATGAACCTTGAACTACAAGGTAAAAACAAATGCAGTGGTGAGATGATGAGTACAGTTTCATCCTACAGGAGCAAATTTGAGCTAATGATGACTGACCTTGGAAACAACACTTTTGATCATTTTCCTAATACGCAGGACCATCTGGGACAATATCCAAATTTTGTTTTTCAGAACAAGAAGTATGTGACAGAAATCTGTTCTGTTATTCAGGAGTTCGAAAATAGATTTTGTGACTTCCAAAAAATTGGAACAGTTGTGGTGTACTTGTCATACCCATTCAAAGTAGATGTGGACATTAAAGAAACTGCAGCTGCTATCAGTAAAAATTGCTCATTGAACAAGCCATCTCTTGAAAACGAAATATTAACCCTTAAAAATGACATTTTTCTCAAGACCCGTGCTGAGCAAGAATCGTTTTGGAAGCTAGTGCCTAGAGACAAATTTCCCCAACTTGAGAAGATGTAGTGAAGCTGTACACTCCAGTTTCAGTTCAACTTATTTGTATGAATCTGCGTTTTCCCATCTGAAAATGACAAAGGGGTATGTTTACTAAAACCCCGGTAATGTGCGGGCCGCGCTAGTGTGCGGGTGCCATATAAGGAGTGGGCGTTTCTTTCTGAAAAAGAAAAAACGTGATTTAAATATGCGCTAAGGTGCGCGGCGCCCATGTGCGCCCCGCACATTAGCGCATGAGAAAGCTGCGCGGGAGGCATAAGTGGCGCGCTGATGTGCAAGAAGAAGAGCAGAGCCACAGCACAATTGTTAAGACACTGACCAATGGTGCAGGGATCAGGGGGTCAATCCCCCACAGTGCCCAATGAACAAGGCTGGCTGAGGCACTACGTATTATGGGGAAGATTGCTTTATGAGGCATTTTATTTTTATTTTAATTATCACTACTAGCAAACGCACTCTCAAAGCATGTTAACATAAGGCGCCCCATAAGGCACATTTTAAAGTGCACTGTCCGCCAAAGCACCCTAGAATGTTGCTTATAGGGCGCTTTATAGGGTGCCGTATGAGGTACCGCAAGGTCAGAGTACTGTTTATGATGGCAGCACTGTGCAGTTCAAGGAATGAAAAGCATAAGTAGGTGCGCTGACAGGCAAGGAGGAGCAGCAGTGGAGCACAATGGTTAAGGCACTGACTGCTGATACAGGGGTCATGAGTTTGCTCCCCAGGGTGCCTAATACATAAGGCTGGCTGAGGCATCAGCTTTGTAATGTACATTTTGTTTCCTGCAGCACTTTATTTTTATTTTATTAATTGCTGCCAGCAAACACGCCCTCACATGCTGTAATTGAAAATGCTATATAAGGCACCCTATAAGGCACTCCATAGGGCACATTATAAAGTGCACTGTCCGCCACGGCACCCTAAATGTCCCCTATAGGGCACCCTATAAGTTGCGTCACAGGATAATGTATAGTGCACCTTATATGGACGGGAACCATAGGGTGCCCTATAGGGCGCCCTCAGAGGCACCTTATGGGTACAGTACGCTGAGGGTGTTTTTGCTGGCAGCAAAAATGTACATTAAAAAGAGATAATACTTTGGGCAGCCCTATCAAATAACCCCACTGTGGGTTTGAACCCATGACCTCTGCCTTTACAGGTAGTGAAGTAACCATTGGGCTACAGCTCTATAACTGCTAGCAAGCCCCTGGCTGGCTGCAGAGAGCCTGCATGTCACCACACAGACAGTCTGCTGTGGTCACCAGGATAGGGTTAGCCTACCCATACCCATGATGCACTGCACATGCAAATCAGCTGTCCACAGATAAACACAAGATGGGGTATGCACCCCCACAGCACCTCGGCCTGGTAGGGGGAAGTGACCATGTGCACCCCCACAGCACCTCGGCCTGGTAGGGGGTACAGACCGTGTGTTTTACTGGCACAGAGTAGCTACACACCGTCACATTGTGCGGGTACTGTGCTCACCCAGAGGGTGCGGTGAGGCGCCCAGCACCAGGTCCACAGCACCTTCCATGGCTGAAAAAGGCCATGCTGGAGGTCCAAAGCAGTGTTAGTGTGTGAGATAGGTAGTTTCTGCAGTAGCACCTTGGATATCTCTGTCTGTCTCAGTCAGGTGTATCCCCCATGGACCCCTAGGAGGATCATGTACCACCACCCTCCTCCTCCAGGGCCAAGGGTGGCAAACAGGGCCTCCCATCAAAAGATCCACATTCTACCTCCCTGCAATGGTGGCAGTAGAGGGGACCATCAACCCCAGTGCTGCTGAGGAAAAGACAGCCTACAGGGCAGTCAATGCAGCTCTATACATAACCATAACACAATAGCAGACAGACATTAGGCCTGTATATGCTAAGCTGCACCCCACCACTATCTGATTTTCTCCTGCAGCAAGCCTTCAGCCACTGCACCCTGCAAGACACTCCATCAAGACACATACCAGCTGCAAACAGTCTGCTAGTTAGTCCATAGTGCATGTTCCTGGTGGAAATGCATGCACCCAGAACTGGGATGGCAGCACACACAACAAGCAGATAAGTTAGTGATTGGGCCCCAAAAGGAAATCCATAAATATCACATGAGAAAAATGCTATATAGCACTATGGGGGTGCCTAGCCATGCTGTCGTCACTGCATAGTCAGGGTGAGAGTGATCTCCCAGCAGGACATACTGAGGTCACCCTGTCTGTGTAGGTGGTGGCCGGGCACTAAAATGTCCCAGTCAGTGCCCTATGCCCTGTGCAGATGCACCCTGGCCAGGCCACCCTGTCCGGGCTATACCCATGGTACCTTGCTCCTCATTATGCACATTGGCAGGCCAATAATGGCAACAGTGCTAGCAGTGTGGGCTGTGGAAGGTGTTTGCAGCCATCACACACTGTATAGACAGACTCACACTCCAACACCTATGCCAGCATTGTGCTACTATAGAGGAGTTCAGCAGCCATGCCCACCACACCAGTCCTGGGCACAATACAGGCATGGATATGGTACGCAATACTGTTGGGGGTCACTCCCCAGGGTGGTAAACACTGTCAGAGACCAGACCTGAAGCACACACCGCAGACATCAGAATGATTGTTATGATGGAGCTCAATCAGCAAACTGTGCTTAACGTAGGAATTTCTATCTGCCAGTAATCATAGGAAACATTTGATAGGTATGTACCATATACCCAGGTATTGTTAAGGTATGCATTGTTAAGGTATGCAAGTGCTAGTATTGGGAGATGCACGCAGGGCCCAATGTCTTGCCTCTCCAGGAGGCATTGGCCAATGGGGCCTGTGGGTGTGGGTGTGGGTGTGTCTGCCCCTCTTGGCTGCTGCTTTACGGCAGAGGTTCCCAACTCCAGTCCTGGTGTGCCAAACACTGTTCGGGTTTTCATGCTGTCCCTCATGAATATGCATGAGCTACATCTGCATACCATGGGGGTGGTGCATAGATATGCAGCACAGGCATCTTTATTAGAGGCAGCATGGAACCTGAATGGTGTGTGGCTCTTCAGGACTGCATTTGGGAGACTCTGCTCTAGGTAATGCGCCTGTTTATGGTGTCTGTGCTCGGTGGGGTAAAATATAGGCGTATTAACCACGCGTATGTTCTCAGCAGTAAAGGTTTGTCCTTACTATCACGGTTTAGTTGTGGGAAAAATATGTGGACTGGATTGGCAGTAGCCCCAGCTGGCCTTTGAACCTGTGACTTTCTGTTCTTGCACACACTGTCTGTGTGCACTGCACCACCATGTTGCCACAGATATGCTGCATTCCCTGGGGAGTCCATGACTGTACATCTGACAGAGCCTGTCTGTTGCAGTGGATGGTGCCAGCCTGCACAGGGCTAGGCCACTGTCTGCTGTGGCTAGCAGCCACTGCCCCCTCCACCACCTGTACCCTTCTGCCAACATGCTGACATGTCCTTATCTTGGAAACAGCATATGACCTGATTGAGTTGTGGCACTCCAGGACTGCATTTGGGGGACTCGGCTGTAGGTCATGCCCATTGTTATGTTGTGTGTGCGGTGTAGGGTAAAATATAGGTGTTTGAACCATGCTTATGTTCTCTGCAATAAAAGAGTGTCTTTACTATCTCTGTTTGGTGGTGGGTAACATATGAGGACTGGTTGGCAGGAGCCCCAGCTGGGATTTGAACCTCTGACCTTCTGGTCTTACAGGCACTGGCTGTGTCTGCTGCACCACACTGTGGCCACAGAGACAGTGCAGTCCCTGGAGATAGGAAACCTGGCCGAACGAGTCAGAAACCCTGCTCTGCACAATTTTACTGTGGGCTCATTCACCTTGTATGGAGACAAAAGGGCAAATAAACCTCAAAAATTACCTCAAAAAAGGGGGAAAAAACATAACCAGTCTGGCCAATAGTGATATCAATGGGCAACATTAAAAAACACTCCCAGGAAAGCTCCAAAAAAAAGAAATGATTTTTGGAAGGGTCTACGCTCCGTAGACCCTTCCAAAAATCATTTCTTTTTTTTTGGAGCTTTCCTGGGAGTGTTTTTTAATGTTGCCCATTGATATCACTGTTGCCCAGCTGGATTATAATGTTTTAGAATTTTGTTGTTGTCATTTTCAATTTTTATTTGCTTTTTTGTTCTGTGCACATGTATCACACTGCTCACGTTTTGTCGGTTTCCCTGGTTTTGCTGTACATTGCTGACAGAAATGGTTTCTCTTCCCTTTAAATCGGCTCTACCGCGAGGTTTTCACTCGCGGTATTTTTTTAGTTGAAATTCAGCCCCGCTCCTGTGCGGAGAGTCTCTCCCCTCCCACTCTCCACCCATTGACCCCATCCCTCCGCCCCTCGGGAGCCTTCCTCCGCCCTCAGAATGCCTTTCCACGCCTCTATCGCACTTCAGCACGCCGCGCACTTGTGCGGGTCCGTTAGTGCAGTGCGCACGTGTGCGGGGCACAAAAACGCACTATTACCATGCGCTAAGGTACCTTAGCGCACGCTCAAGTGTGCCCCGCACAATTGCGCGGTTTAGTAAACATACCCCAAAGAGTACACAACACTCCAACATGACAGATGAACATCTCCAGGATTCCCTGAGACTGGCCCTCAAGCAATATTCACCCAACTTCAAAAAGCTGGTGGATGACATTCAGGCTCAGACATCTCACTAATGAGCAAGAGCGAAATATTGAAGATTGTGCAAGATCAGCTGATCACATCCAAGTAAATAACAGAAGGTTCATCAAAAATGGGGGGTGGCAATCCTCCAACTTTATTGAGTTAAAATTTAATTTGAAACTAATTTGAAGCTTAATTTTCATGGTAGTAGATCACCGGCACTTTTGGCTGGAAAAGGTAGATCATGACCTGTTCAAAGTTGAACATGCCTGCTTTAGAGGAAAGGCAGAATAGAGGTGATATAATTGAGATCTTTAAATACCTCCATTGCATAAATGCACAGGAGGAGAACTTCTTTCAATTGAAAGCAAGCTCTACTATGAGGGGACATAGAATGAGGGTGAAAGGGGATAGACTCAGGAGTAATATGCAGAAATATTTTTTTACGCAAAGAGTAGTAGATCCATGGAATAGTCTCCCAGTGGAGGTGGTAGAGATGAGGACAGTGTCTAAATTCAAAAAGGCATGGGACAAACACAGAGGATCTCTAAAGGAAAAAAGGGGACTGCTGTAGTGGTTCATATGGTAAGGCAGACTAGATAGGCCATGTGGTATTTTTCTGCCATCATATTTCTATGTTTCTATGAAATAAAAAAAATCTTGTCAGAGCCAAGCTCATCTTTAAAAAACTTAAATCTTGCTGAGTGCATAAGCATAGGTTCCTTTATAAAATAGACTCCTACAAATGACCCTGTGTTTTGTACAAATTCCTACCTGTTCTGAAGAAGGTGTAAATGTGTGTGTGTGTACTGTATATGAATACACACATATTTTATAAAACATTTATGTACAATGTAACTGTGCTCAAACTGCAGCTCTGGGAACACCTACAAGTAGTTCTCGTATTAGTAGGTACAAACATTCAGTATGCTTAGTTGTATTGCATGCATGCCCATACACACTTTTAAAAGAGCCCTTTTCTGCATGTTAAACCATAGAGCCAGATTTTCAACTTGGCGCTGAGGCCGGCCGTCCCCACAGAAAGATACCTGTTTAGTAAAAGTGTCTGAATCGTGAGTCATGCACCGCCTACATGGGCAGGTCATGAAAATGCAGCATAAAGTGAGCATAGTGGCAGGCACCTAGTGTGGCCTAGCTGAACATAAGAACATAAGATATGCCATACTGGGTCAGACCAAGGTCCATCAAGCCCAGTATTCTGTTTCCAGCAGTGGCCAATCTAGGTCATATGTACCTAGTAGTTTCCCCAAGAGACACAAGTTCCACAATGCTTGTACTGGGTCAAGCATTGATATCTTCGGTCACTTCTTAATAATGGTTTATGGACCTTTCCTCCAGGAACTTGTCCAAACCTTTTTTAAACCCAGCTACACTAACAGCCTTTACTACATCCTCCGGTAACAAATTCCAGAGTTTGATTACACGTTGAGTGAAAAATATTTTCTTTTATTAGTCTTAAATAGTTTACCCTGTAGCTTCATTGCATGTCCCCTAGTCTTTCTATATTCTGATAAGGTAAACAATCGATCTACGTTTACCCGTTCCACTCCGTTCATTAATTTATAGACTTCTATCATATCTCCCCTCAGCCGTCTCTTTTCCAGGTTAAAGAGCCCTAACCTTTTTAGCCTTTCTTCATAGGAGTATCCTTCCATCCCCTTTACCATTTTGGTGGCTCTTCTCTGAATCTTTTCTAAAATCGCTATATCCTTTTTAAGATACGGCGACCAGAATTGCACACAATATTCAAGGTGCGGTCTCACCATGGAACGATATAGAGGCATTATAATATCTTTTGTTTTATTTTCCATTCCTTTCCTTATCATACCTAGCATTCTATTTGCTCTCTTGGCCGCCGCTGCACACTGGGCCGAGGGTTTTAACATGGTATCCACAATGACGCCTAAATATTTTTCCTGGGTGGTGGTTCCTAATGTGGAACCTTGCATCGTGTAACCATAGTTTGGGTTGTTCTTCCCTAGGTGCATAACCTTGCACTTGTCCACATTAAATTTCATCTGCCATTTTGATGCCCAGTCTTCCAATTTATCAAGATCCTCTTGCAATTTTTCACAATCCTCTTGGGTTTTAACAACTTTAAATAGTTTTGTGTCATCTGCAAATTTGATAACCTCACTCGTTATTCCATTTTCCAGGTCATTTATGAATATGTCAAAAAGCAGCGGACCCAGCACAGATCCCTGGGGTACACCACTATTCACCTTTCTCCATTGGGAAAATTGGCCATTTAGCCCTACCCTCTGCTTTCTATCTTTTAACCAGTTCCTGATCCACAATAGTACACTGCCTCCTATCCCATGACTCTTTAGTTTTGCCAAAAGTCTCTGATGAGGGACCTTGTCAAAGGCTTTCTGAAAGTCCAGATACACAATATCAACCGACTCACCTTTGTCCACCTGTTTATTCACTCCTTCAAAAAAACATAACAGATTAGTAAGACAAGATCTTCCTTGTCTAAAGCCATGTTGGCTGTCTCCCATTAGGTTGTGACTATCTACATGCAGAGTAATTTTATTCTTTATGATGGTTTCTACCATTTTTCCCGGTACTGACGTGAGGCTCACCGGTCTGTAGTTTCCCGGATCACCCCTGGAACCCTTTTGAAAAATTGGTGTTACATTGGCGATCCTCCAATCTTCAGGTATTAGAGATGATTTTAATGATGGTTCACAGATTACTGATATCAGTTCTGCAATCTCATATTTCAGTTCTTTCAACACCCTTGGATGTATACCATCCAGCCCAGGTGATTTGCTACTCTTCAGTTTATCTAATAGTTGTAAGACATCTTCCCGATGTATCGATATTTCCTTCAATTCTTCTGCACCTTTAAATACCACTTCAGTCATGGGTAACATCCCTACATCTTCCTCAGTAAAGAAGCAAAGAATTCATTCAGTCTCTCCGCTATCGCCTTGTCGCCTCTTAGTGCTCCTTTAACCCCTTTATCATCTAATGGACCAACTGACTCTCTCACAGGTTTTTTGCTATGAATGTACTTGAAAAGGTCTTTATTTCACGTTTTTGCTTCCGCAGCAAGCTTCTTCTCAAATTCTCTCTTTGCCTGCCTTATTAATGCCTTGCATTTGACTTGCCAGTGCTTGTGCTGTTTCCAGGTTTCGTCGTTTGGCTCTTTTTTCCATTTCCTGAAAGATGCTTTTTTGGCAACAACAGTCTCTCTGACCTCACCTTTAAACCATGCTGGCAGTTTTTTGGACTTCCTTCCACTTTTTTAAAGCGTGGAATACAGCTGGTCTGGGCTTCCAAGATAGTATTTTTCAACAACACCCAAGCTTGATGTACGTCTTTAATCTTCACAACTGCTCCTTTTAGTTTTTTCTTAACTGTTTTCCTCATTTTATCATAGTCTCCCTTTCGAAAGTTAAAAGGCAGTACTGTGGATTTCCTTACTATCCCTCCTCCACTAATTAAATCAAAGGCGATCATGCTATGATCACTATTGCCAAGTGGCCCCAACACCCTTATCTCTTGCACTAGATCTGGTGTTCCACTAAGGACTAGGTCTAATATGGCGTCCCCTCTGGTTGGTTCATGAACCAGCTGCTCCAAGAAGCAGTCATTTATTTCATCTAGGAACTTTATCTCCCTAGCATGTCCTGACGTGACACTGACCCAGTCGATACCGGGTAATTGAAATCACCCATTATTATTACTGCGCTGTAACTTTTGTTAGCTTCCTTGATTTCTTTGAGCATTTCATCATCCATTTGGTCATTCTGGCCAGGCGCTCGATAGTACACCCCCACTGCCATCGCCTTCCCCCTCTTATATGGAATTTCAATCCATATAGATTCTACAGCAGATTTTGTTTCCTGCAAAACTTTAATCCTTTCTGAGTCAATGCCATCTCTAACATAGAGCGCAACCCCTCCACCAATTTGATCAGCTCTATCATTACGATATAGTTTGTACCCAGGTATCACAGTGTCCCACTGGTTGTCCTCCTTCCACCATGTCTCTGATATTCCAATCATATCTAACCTTTAATTTAGTGCTATATATTCTAACTCTCCCATCTTATTCTTTAGACTTCTAGCATTTGCATACAAGCATTTTAGAGAATGTATTTTATTCATGTTAATTTGGCTATTGTTAGACATGGGTAAATTGGGGTCTTTAAGTTCTGTCTGCTCCATACTTGAGGGCATTTGGGCTACTTTACTCTTTTGTGGAACCTCTCTGCTTTTGGTAGTATCCTTCAAGGATACATTCTTCCGAACCATCCGCTCTTGGGCGACTGTCGGCTTTCCCCTAATATCTAGTTTAAAAGCTGCTCTATCTCCTTTTAAAGGTTAATGCCAGCAGCCTGGTTCCATCCCGGTTAAAGTGAAGCCCATCCCTTCGGAAGAGCCCCTCCTTTCCCCAGAATGTTCCCCAGTTCCTAACAAATCCAAAACCCTCATCTCGGCACCATTGTCTCATCCACGCATTGAGACTCCGGAGCTCTGCCTGCCTTTTGGGTCCTGCACGTGGAACAGGAAGCATTTCGGAGAATGCTACTCTGGAAGTTCTGGATTTCAACTTCCTAACTAAAAGCCTAAATTTTGCCTCCAGAACCTCCCTACCACATTTTCCTATGTCATTGGTACCGACATGTACCAAGACAGCAGAGTCCTCCCCAGCACTATCTAAGACCTTATCTAGGTGGCGCGTGAGGTCCGCTACCTTCGCACCAGGCAGGCATGTTACCAGGCGATCCTCACGTCTACCAGCCACCCAGCTATCTACATGCCTAATGATTGAATCACCAACTATAACGGCTGTCCTAACCCTTCCCTCATGGGCACATGGCCCTGGAGAAACTTCCTCGGTGCGAGAGGGTTTTACATCACCTGGAGGACAGGTCCTAGTTACAGGATCACTTCCTGCCATACCAGGGTGATGCTCTCCTGTCACGTGACCTCTCTCCTCCATGGCAACAGGGGTGTTGCCAGACTGGAGGTGGGACTTCAGGACTATATCCCTGTAGGTTTCGTCTATGTACCTCTCTGTCTGTCTTATGTTTTCCAAGTCTGCTACTTTAGCCTCTAGAGAACGGACTTGTTCCCTGAGAGAAAAGAGCTCCTTGCACCTAGTGCACACGTAAGACCTCTCACCAACTGGGAGAAAATCATACATGTGACACTCAATGCAAAAGACTGGAAAGCCCCCATCCCGCTGCTGGACTGCTGTCTGCATCTTAGTTTTAAGTTTGTGTCTAGATCTTTAAGTTCTTACTTACTAGGGTTGCTATGGGTATTTATACCAATAAAACTGTACCTAATACGTTTAATATACCTTGTTCACCTGAAGCTTAATTAATCTCAGGTCCTTAGTGTATGACTGATTTGGGTAATGAGCTTCACCTGAAAGCACCTCCTGTCTTTTAAGATGTGTAAGTACCTATAAAGCTGTGATTATCCCAGGGGAGGGAGGGAAATAACACTTATTAAAAGAGGGCTGCTACACAGTACCCTGTCTTGTGCTGCTGAGGTAAGCTAAATTCAGATTTGATTTAAATTATAGCTCTTAGCTGCTGCTAGGCTCTAACTTCTTATGAAATTTAAACTACAAGCTCTCTGCTGGGTACTAAATTTAGCCAGAAAGCTCTCTTCTGTGTGTTAAATTTAAACTAAAAGTACTTTGCTGTTACTTGGCCCTGAGTGACTATTAAATTTAAACTACAAGCTCTCTGCTGGGTATGAAATGTAACCAGAAAGCTCTCCTCTGTGTTATAAATTCAAACTTTAATTGCTGCTACTAGGCCCTAACTGATCCAACAAAAAACAGTGGGTTCACAGATTAAGTAGCTTTAATACAAAGAATTCTTTTTAGAAAATTACCAGAAGTATATACTCACAGTTGCAGATTTCTCTCCAGAAGTAACAGTCCCCTTTTCTAGTCCTTCAAGATTGTATACATGCAGGGGCTAAAAAACAGGTTCGGTGCACAAGACAAATAGGTCACCTTACCTGTGTAGGCCTCCCCACCAATGGGCAGGCAGGTGGAATGGCAAGTAGACATGAACCCGTGTTTCCCCCACCCGTCATACCTGTGCATGGATGACACCATCACGCAGGCCTCACAAGGTGCCTGTAGAGGAGCCCCCTGTGGCTTGAAGGGTCAGCAACAGTGGAATGGCAGTGAGATTAACTGCAAACTTCTCCCCCGAGTCTGAGACCCTTGCCCATGCCATACTTAGGTACAAGGTGGTCCTACACTCTAAGGCGGGCCATCGTCACAACCTGCATCTCACAATGGTGATTTGGAGGGCCATCCAGCTCTGCCTGCATAGGTAAGGAGAGCTACATGTGCATGGAAAGAGGGGGCTGAGCCACATGTCTGCCCAGACGTACCCTGAATAGTCCAGGTGTGTTTCTGGCCTGGGAGAAAGGGCTGTTGGGCCAAGACACATGCTGGTGGCTGCGCTATTTGTAGCAGAACAGGTGACAGTGGGGTATTAGGCCATGCACGCTATAGCTGCCATCCCTGGCTGCCCACAGTGGAAGGAATGTCCATACACAGCAGGTGGGGAGGCTGATGTACCCCCTAGTGGCAGATGGCAACCACACAACAGGCATTGCAAAGGCACTGTCCTGGTCATGAGGAGCTGGGAGTCGGGATGCCTGCCCCAAAGGAACCTGCTGGGCTGCAGGAATACCCCAGACATGCACTCATCCTCCAAGCCCCTGTGACCCCTGGCCATGGCGTGTAGGGGACCAGTGTCAGCACCCACATATGTGCTGTCAGTGTGTCTCTGCATGTGTACCAGCTACTGCTGCCTGCCACCCCCTCCCCACAGCTATGCCCACCCGCGTTCCCCAACCAGATACCATGGTGCCAAGGCAGGGATGTGTGCAACAGATGGAGGGATAGGGTAGGGTTGAGGGCTGCTGAGGTTGCAAATGGAACCAGAGGGGCAACACAGGTACCAAGCTGAGGTATTCTGTTCATGTAGTTTCTATTTGACCATGTCACTTGTTCTCTTTCCCCAGTAGGAGATGCATTGGTATTCTCTGAGATGTATTGGTTTAATATTTGCAGTGTTGCCTTTTGATAGGTAGGGTTTGGTGCTTTGTGAGTCCTGGCAGAGCTGTTATGATATGGTGGATTTGCTATGAGTTCTAAAAGGTCAGTGTTTATAGTACTTCCTAATGGGCCTGGCGGTTGGCACTGGAATATAGTAACTTAGAAATCTATTAGTCTTTCTTTATCCAGACACTCATTAAGAAGCATGTTTACTAAAAATGCATGTTAACATTATGCAAATATTTATGCAAATGAGGCTCCCTATGCAAATGAGGCCCCGCAATTAATCTCCGCACATGGCCCCGCACCCCCCTTGGGCCGCCCCTGATGTCAGCACAAATGTTACTGTTAGGTATCCCTCTGAGTGTATCAAACATCATTTCATGCTTCTGGGACAGAGGGTGAAGCAGATAGGTGTGCAGGTGGTGTTCTCTTCAATCCTCTCTGTTGAGAGTAAAGGCCGAGGCAGAGAAGCTGACATTGTGAAGATGAAAGCATGGCTGCATGGATGGTGTCATCGAGAATGTTTAGATTTCCTGGACCATGAGATGATGTTCCAAGGGCTGCAGAACAAAGATGGCATCTGTCAGTCCAAGAAGAGTTGAAGTGTCTTCAGCAGCAGACTGGCTAACCTACTGAAGAGAGCTTTAAACTACTTTCATTGGGGATGAGTGAAGAAAGACCCCAGGTAAGTGAAAGCTTCCAGGTAAGTGAAACATTAAATGTTATTGTTGTTGTTAAATGCCGTTGAGTCGGTGTCGACTCATGATGACCCTCTGGATAGTTGTCCTAATTTGTGTTCGGTCTTCAGTTAGTTGGCTCATTGTTGACAGACTGGCACCCGTAGCTGCTGTTATTGTATCGATCCATCTCAATGCAGGCATTCGTCTTTTATGTTGACCTTCTACCTTGCCAAGCATGATGTCTTTCTCTAATGATCTCTCACTTTGCATGGTTTGTCCAAAGTATGAAAGTCAAAGTCTTGTTATCTGAGTTTTAAAGAAAGCTTAGGTTTGATCTCCTCTAGTACTGACTGGTTTGTTTTTTTGGGCAGTCCATGATATACTTAGTATTCGCTGCCAGCACCATAATTCAAAGGCATCAATTTTTTCTTTGAGTTCATTTTAAACCGCTTTGATTCACAAAAGGCAGTATAGAAGCACAAATAAACAAACAAACAAATAAATAAATGTTATCTATCTTTATGGTTATTTACTTTGAACAGCTAACACCAAACCCTGTTCTGTCTTGATAAAATACCTGTAAGATCCTCATTGTAAAACTCTTGCATCATTAAGACACTATTACTTGTAGTTTCTCTGTTCAAAGCAGATGCAAATCATCTGAATTTGAACACTGGGTAATGAGGCAACAGCTTGTTTAATCAAGCATACTGGAGATCAGGTTTATAGAACACTAGTGTGTAGGCTCTGTACTGAAGGAGGATTAGTCATATACTTAAAACTGTAAAACTTTTAACATCTGTGAAAATGTAATTAAAATTAGTCTTCCTAGATGCAGATGGACGATGTTCTAAGGGTGTTTGTCAACAGGCTCCCCTCTCCACTGAAAATCTGTGAGCTTTCTACAACAGAGGATTACATACATAAAATAAGACATCACCATGATTTGTACATGCACAGTTCATTAACCTGTCTAAAAATATTTTGTTGCAAGAAAGCTCAATAAGACAGGTGGTCATTTGTGTGGTTACTTGTTTGGAGATGGGGAATGGGTCTAATGCTTTCTTCCTGCTTCTTGGGCTTCCTGCTGACCCGCAGCCATCCTTTAGCTGTGGCTTCACAAACCTTGAATTGCAACTACAAGGATTTTTTCATTATTTTATCTTCCCTTCCCCACCCCGTTGGCCTAGTCATTGCGGCAGAAATCCTCAGCTAGACACTGCTCACCAGGGCTCCTTTCAAACACAGGCCTAGTCCGGCCACTAGATTTTGCTGTTGTGTGATAACTTTGATTCCCTCCTACACAGGGATTGTGCATGTTCCTGTACCTCTGTGGCATTCTCGGCCCAGGGAATGAAATCTGGCCTGGGAATCAAACCCAGGTGCCCTCTCCCTTGCAAGGAGTACCCAAATAACCAGAATGAAATGCCTGAGGATGCCTTGTGGTCCTGCATTGAGGGGGACTACTTACTAAGCTACAGTAAAATCATAGGGGGCCATATTCTGTGGCAGCACTTAGGCTAAAGAAAATGCCTAGCTACTACTACTTTAATTAAGACCAGATATTCAATTGTGAACCATATAGGGTTGCCAACTGGCCGGTTTTCAGCCGGCCTGGCCGGTTTTTCCACAGCCAGGCCGGCTGCCGGCGCAGAGGCAAAACCGGCCCTTTAAAAGCCGGTTTTTTTGCTCTGGCCGCAAGATCGGGAGCGGCCAGAGCAAAAAAAACGGCTTTTCTCCGCTTCAGAGGGAGCCGGGGAAGCCCGCGCGAGGCCCCGGCTCCCTCTGAACAGCCACCAGCGTGAAGAGCCTTTACCTTCACGCTGGCGGCTGTTCCTGTGAAGCCGCGAATGCTGGGAAAGGTTAAAGGTTGCCCTTTAACCTTTCCCAGCATTCGCGGCTTCACAGGAACAGCCGCCAGCATGAAGGAAAAGGCTCTTCACGCTGGTGGCTGTACAGAGGGAGCCAGGGCCTCGCGCGGGCTTCCCCGGCTCCCTCTGAAGCCTCAGACAGCCGCGATGCTGGTCGGGGGGGGGGGCAAGGACTGCATTGGCTGTGATGGGGGGGACCTGGACTGGAAAAGGGCGAAGGGGGGGGGGGGGACTTGGACTGGAAAAGGGCGAAGGGGGGGCGGGACTTGGACTGGAAAATGGCTAAGGGGGGACTTGGACTGGAACAGGGCTAAGGGGGGGACTTGGACTGGAAAAGGGCTAAAGGGGGGGGACTTGGACTGGAAAAGGGCTAAAGGGGGGGACTTGGACTGGAAAAGGGCTAAGGGGGGGACTTGGACTGGAAAAGGGCTAAAGGGGGGGGACTTGGACTGGAAAAGGGCTAAGGGGGGGGGACTTGGACTGGAAATAGGCTGTGATGGGGGGGGACCTGGACTGTAAAAGGGTTATGGGGGGGGACATGGACTGGAAATGGGTTGTGATGGGGATGGAGGGGACCTGGACCAGAAAAGGGCTATGGAGGGGGGGGGGAAACTTGGACTGGAAATAGACTGTGATGGGGGGGGGGACCTGGACTGTAAAAGGGTTATGGGGGGGGCATGGACTGGAAATGGGTTGTGTTGGGGGTGGAGGGGACCTGGACTGGAAAAGGGCTATGGGGGGGGGGGGGGACTTGGACTGGAAATGGGCTATGGTGGAGGAAGGGGGATCTTGGACTGGAAATAGGCTGTGATTAGGGGGACTAGGACTGCAAATGGGCTGTGATGGTGCGGGGGGACTCGGACTGCAAATGGGCTGATGGTGCGGGGGGACTCGGACTGCAAATGGGCTGTGATGGTGGGGGGGGGGCCTAGGACTGTAAATTGGCTGTGATGGGGGACTTGGACTGGAAATGGGCTGTGATTGGGGGGGGGAGCTAGGACTGGAAATGGCCTGTGATGTGAGGGCTAGCACTGGAAATGGGCTGATGAAGAGCTGGAATAGGACTGGAAATGGGCTGATGTGGGGCATGGGAGAATGGGACTAGAAGGGAGTGGATGCTGGGTGGGCCTAGAACTATAAGGGAATTGATTTGGGGGGAGGACTAGAATGGATGGGGAATGAGAATGGAGAGGGGAAAAAATATTTTGTGTGGAAGAAAAGTCTATGATGGGCCGGTATTGGGAGAGTAAGAGGGGCTTGAGAATGGAAGGGTGAAATTTAAACGGATGATAAAGGAATAAGGAAAGAATTGGGGGAAAGAGCAAAAGGGAAACAATCAGTATGTTAAAGCAGAAATAGAGAGAGAATGGAAAACATCTAAAAGAGAAGAAAGGACAAATGGATAGCTCGCAGAAGACACGAAGAAACCAGAAGAAAGTGACTGGAGCAATTGCAACTGAAAAATAAAACGCCCAAACAGAAGGTAGAAAAATACTTTTTATTTTGAATTTATTAACTGGAATATGTCTGGTCTGGGAAGTGTGTATTGCTAACATCTTTGCGTTTTTGTTTAGTGCAAGAGGACATTACTTTATAGTTTTATTTCTCCAGTGTTGTACATTTCATGTTTGGATTTTGGGGTTCCCAGTTTAATTATTATCTGACCAAGGAAGTTAGCCTACACGTATCCTCGGTAATTTTTGTGGGTGGGGCTGGGGCGGGGCAGGGGTGGGACTAGGGGGCGGAGAATGGGTGGAGCATGGCGAGCCACAGGTGTCGGGTTTTTCTCGGTGAAAAAGTTGGCAACCCTAGAACCATATCCAGTTTCTGTCACAGAACATCCAGGTTAGCTGGATACCAGAGATTCTATCCAGCTAGCAGTACTAACCGGTTGAAGTTGAATAACCACTCACTTATCCTACTGAGAGAAGCAGATCTTGCTGGGAAGGATTCTGATATGTATTTACCTGCTGTGAATTTCTCAGACTCTTGGGGGTATGTTTACTAAACCGTCCTAATATTACCGGCGCTAGTTGCAGCGATAATGTGAAGAATGCCATATAAGGAGTGGGCGTTCCAGTCCTAAGGTAGCAAGAATATGTATCGCGCGATAGTGGGTGCCGTGGCACGTTAATACACATTAACTTAAGTACATGCCAGCACAGGGCTAGAAGCTATAATGATGTAGCCCACTGGTTACTGCAGTGACCGTGGAGGCAGAGGTCATGGGTTCGATCCTGCAGTGGTGTAATCTAAAAAGGCTGTAAGAGGCATTTTATTTTAATTTAAATCAGTGCCGTAACTTAAGGTAACTCATAAGGGGTCCCATAGGTCACATTTAAAGTGCCCTGTCTGCCAAGGTACCCTATAATGTGCCCTATAGGGCGCTGTATAGGACCTCCCACCAACAGATCCACATTGTACATCTCTGCAATGGTGGCAGTAGAGAGGACCATCAACCCCAGTTCTGCTGGTGAACAGGCACCCTACAGGACAGTCGATGCAGATCCACATGCATCACATTAGGCAACGGCAGACAGGCAGAACGCTGGAGCAGCTCAGCTGCACCCCACCACTATCTGCCATTCAACAGCAGAGGGCACAGTCAGTCTCCACCCGCTGCACCCTGCAAGGCATTCCAGCCATACACATGCTAACTGCAGACAGTCTGCTAGCTAGTACATAGTGCATGTTCCTGGGAGAACTGTGTGCACCCAAAAATGGGATGTGAGCACACACACACCAAGCAGGTATGTCAGTGATGAGGCCCCAAAAAAGAGAACCCATATAAATCACTTAAGAAAAAAAGTACATAGTACTATGGGGGGACCTAGCCATGCCATGGTCACTGCTCAGTCAGGGTGAGAGTGACCTCCCAGCATGACATGCTGTGGCCACCCTGTCCGTGCAGGTGGTGGTCGGGCAATACAATGTCCCAGCCATTACCCTATACCCTGTGCAGATGCATCCTGCCCATGCCACCCTGTCCGGGCCATACCCACAGTACCTTGCACCTCATTATGCACATTGGCAGGCTAACACTGGAAACAGTGCAAGCAGTGCGGGCTCAGTAAGGTGTAGGCAGCCACAACACACTGGATAGACATACACACACTCCCACACCTATGCCAGCATTGAGCAAATATAGAGGGTTGTGGCAGCCCTGGCCACCACACCAGTCCTGGGCACAGTGCAGACACTGCTATGGTACGCAAAACTGTTGGGGTCACTCCCCGGGGTGGTAAACACTGTCAGAATCAATAACTGAAACACACTCCACAGATATCAGAAAGGTTGCTATGATGAATCTCTATCAAAAAATCGTGTTTGACTTAAGATGTGTTATCTGACATTAACCATAGCAATCTTTTGATATATGTGCAACGTGTTCCCAAGTTTAGGACGGCATTGCTAAAGTATGCAGGTGCCAGTATTGGGAGATGCTGCTCCGCGCAGGGCCCAACAGCCTGACTCTCCATGAGGCGTTGGATAGTGGAGCCTGTGGGTGTGGCTGTTTGTACCCCTGTTGGCCTCTGCTCTAGGGCTGAGTTTCCCAACTCCGGTCCTGGTGGGCCAAATACTGTTCAGGTTTTCATGCTGTCCCTAATGAATATGCATGAGATACATTTGCATACAATAGGGGTGGTGCATACAAATGCAGCACAGGCATATTTATTAGGGACAGCATGAAACCTGAATGGTGTTTGGCCCTCCAGGACTGCGTTTGGGAAACTCTGCTCTAGGGATTGCACATGTTTATGTTGTTTGTGCTCTGTAGAGTAAAATATAGGTGTTTCAGGCATGTTTATTTTATATGCAATGGTTCTGTCTTTATTACCACCGTTTAGTACTGGATAAAATATGGGGTCATGGTTGGTAGGAGCCACAGCTGGGACTTGAACTTGTGACCTTCTGCTCCTTAACACACTGGCTGTGTGTACTGCACCAAACTGTTGCCACAGGGGCAAATCATTCCCTGGGGATACCATGACTGTTTGTCAGACAGACCTTGTCTGTTGCAGTGCACAACACCCACCTAAACGGCCATGGTGTGCTGTGGACAGATGCCACTGCCCCCTCCGCCACCAGCACCCCAACACCACCATGCTGACATGCTCTTATGCCGGTGGTGCTGGTGTTGCGCAGTCCCAGGCCATCCAGTGTGCCGGTAGGCAGCTGCCTATGGTGTGGGTTCTCGGGTAGGGGTGCCTACATGGACATGCGCGCTTCCCCCCGGCACCGCCTGCCAATGTTATGTGCCCTTGGGGGTACCTGATGGGTAATATCCCCTGTAACACTGTGGGATGCACACTCGTGCCCATGTTGGATCCTCGTCAGCTGCTGTCTTGCTGCTTTACAGTTTTGGCATTCCTATGTGCCACCTAGGCATCTGCCTAGTCTGCATTGTGCTCCAGCTGGACCACAGCATGTGCCGTCTGCAGCCCCCTGTATCCCATTTACAGCATCAGTACAGTTGCCCTTTCCTACGTGCCCACTCTTCTGTTGCTACACATGTGCACGCAATAACAAACCTGCCCAATATAAACAACAAAAACCCTGATCAACACTATTTCAATGTGGGATCATTCACTTTGTAGGGGGACAGAGCATAGGCCCTTCAAACATGATATCTACCTTTTTACGCTTTGTCAGTAGTGTTGCTTTATGTTTATCATTAATATCACTATTGGCCAGCTTGGTTATTGGGATTTCAGATGTGGTTCTGGTCATTTTATATGTTTATTTGCCTTTTTGGTTCCTGCACATGTATCACTACTATCACTTTTCTGAGTTTTCCTGCCTTTGCTGTACTTTGCTGACTGAAATGGTTTCTCTCTCCTGCAATTGTGCCTCTAGCGCAAGGTTTTCACTGGCGCTAATTTTCAGACCTTCATTTCACTGCGCTGGTGTGCATGGAGCCTCTCCCCACCCACTCTCTGCCCATTGACCCTTATCTCCGCTCTCTGGGGAGCCTTACTTCGCCCTTCAGATCCGGCTTTCACAGCGTTAGTGTGCCTTAACACTGCTGCCGATGTTATCACGTGATATGCAACGTTATCATGCGATAACGTTACATATCACGCGATAAAGTCGGCGCCGCTACGTTAAGACGGTTTAGTAAACATACCCCTTGGTTTAAAGGGAATACTTTGGGTTTAAACTGATAAAGTCTCTGTTTTAAAGTTCTGCGTTTTATAAAGTCAGTCAGGGCATTGTGTTGTAAGCCAGCCTTTTACTAAGGGGTATGTTTACTAAACGGCGGCAAAATCGCAGCTGCGACGTTATCATGCGATATGTGATGTTATCGTGTGATAATGGTGCATTACCGTGTGAGAACGTCATGTATCACGCAATAATGTCTCCGGCGTTAAGGTGCGCAGAGGGTGGAGTAAGGCTGTCCAGGGGGCAGAGTAAGGCAGAGTGGAGGAGTGGCCTAGTGGTTGGGGCAAGGTACTTCAGGCCAGAAAGTCGGGGGTTCAAATCCCACTAGAGGACAGCAAACTTGGGCCGGAAGGACTGGGGTTTCTAGTTCCACAGGTGCTCCTTGTGGTCTTGGGCAAGCCACTTAACCCTCCATAGCCCATGTTCCCTGTAAAAAAAAATAGTTATCTCCAAGTTATAATGCCCTGTTCAATGTAATTTCAGTTTATTCAATGTAAACCGCACTGATGCAGAATAGCGCGGTATATAAGAGAATATAAATAAATAAGGCTCCCCAGGAGCAGAGATAAGGGGTCAATGGGTGGGGAGAGGCTCCATGCACACTAACGCCATGAAATGAAGGTCTGAAAAGTAGCGCCAGTGAAAACCTCGCGCTAGAGGCACATTTGCAGGAGAGAGAAACAATTTCAGTCAGCAATGTACAGCAAAGGCAGGGAGACCAAGAAAAGTGATAGTAGTGATACATGTGCTGTAACAAAGCATGCAAAAACCAGAGAGATAATGATCAGAACCAAAATATAAATACAAAACACTGAGCTGGCCAATAGAAAACAATGATAAATGGTAATCAACACTACCCATAATGAATAAAACGGAAGATGTCATTTTTGGAAGGGGCAATCCTGATTCCCCCCACAAAGTGAATGTTCCAACACTGATAGTGGTGATGAGGATTTGCTGTGGTGTATATTGGGCAGCTTGCGTATGTGGCGTTCACATGTGCAGCAACAGCAGAGCGGCCACGTAGGAAAGGGCTCTATAGGTGATGGTGTGAATGGGGTACAGGGGGCTGCAGGCGGCACATGCAGTGGGCCCGCTGGGGCACAGGGTGGACTAGGCAGATGCCTAGGTGACACATAGGAATGTCAAAACGGAAAACCAGCAAGACAGCAACTGACCAAGGGCAAACATGTCCACGAATGTGTGTCCCACAGTGTCCCAGTGCACAGCACCCAGCAAGTACCCCAAAGGGCACATAACATTGGCAGGCGGTGCCGGGGGAAGCGTGGATGTCTAGGCAGGCACCCCTACCCCACATCACGCAACATAAGCAGCCGCCTAACGGCACATTGGATGGCCTGGGACTGAGCACCACCAGCACCACCGGCTCAAGAGCATGTCAGCATGGTGGCAGAGGGGTGCTGGTGGGAGAGGGGGCAGTGAAATTTCTGCCCACAGTGCACCAAGTCCAAGCCCTGTTTAGGTGGGTGCCATGCACTGCAACAGACAAGGTCTGTCGGATGAACAGTAATGGTATCCCCAGGGAATGATCTGTCTGTGTGGTTTGTGGCACTCCAGGACTGGATTTAGAGACTCCTGCCTTACACCTCTGTCATTTAAGATTGTGAGTGGGCAAGGTACAGATGTCCTAGACAACAAAAGGGTAGATAGAATTTGTCACATCCCTCCTTAATTCTCACCACCACCAAAAAGTTGTCTAATAGACAACATTTTGGTGGTGGTGAGAAGCGAGGAGGAATGTGACAAACTCTGCCTACCCTTTTTGATGTCTAGGACGTCTGCACCTTGCACACTCACAATCTTAAATGACAGAGGTGTAAGGCAGGGGTCCCCAAATCCAGTCCTGGAGGGCCACACACCAGTCAGGTTGGCAGGATATCTCTAATGCATATATATCTCATGCATATTCATTAGGGCTATTCCAAAAACCTGTCAGGATTTCGGCCCTCCAGGACAGGGTTGGACAGCCCTGGCCTATATTTTACCCTACAGAGCACATACACCATAAACATGTGCAATCCCTAGAACAGAGTTTCCCAACTGCAGTCCTTGAGTGCTAAACACTATTCAGGTTTCATGCTGTCCCTAATAAATATGCCTATGATGCATTTGTATGCACTGCCCCCATTGTATGCAAATGTATCTCATGCATATTCATTAGGGACAGCATGAAAACCTGAAGCGTATTTGGCCCACCAGGACCGGAGTTGGGAACCTCTCCTAGAGCAGCGGCACAAACACCCACACCCACAGGCTCCACTATCCAAAGCCTCTTGGAGAGTCAGGCTGTTGAGCCCTGCACGGAGCATCAGCTACCGGCACTAGCACCTGCATACCTTAGCAATGCCATCTTAAACTTGGAAACACGTTGCACATATATCAAAAGGTTGCTATGGTTAATGTCAGACAACACATCCTAAGTTAATGTCATGAGGCTGGTGCCAATAAAGATGCAGAGTTGAAAAGAAACTGTTTTTCATAGAGCTCTAGAGGTGCAATTATCTCAAAGCACAGCTACAGGGGGCAGGAGTGATTCTACAGAGGTTAATGAGGCTAGGAGAGCTAACCAGTTGCACCTGGAAATGAGCCCGGGAGATTCAAAGGGAAGATCCCTTTATAAACGGAAGCTTAATGCTAGCACAGCAGAAAGGGAAGGAGAAGGGGAAGAAGCAGCAGGAAGAACAGGAGAAGCAGAAGGAGAAGGAACAAGGAGTACGGCTGAAGTAGGAAGGAGAGACCTGAAGGAAGGAATCCTCCTTGAACAAGCCCAAAAGGACAGAATTCACAGAGGTAGAGTTCAGAAGGGCCAAGCTACGAGAGCCGCTGTTCAGAGGGAGTCTGCTAAGGAAAGCAGTCAGGCTGGAGGGTATGCCACTCCCTGCTTAAGCAACGTTCCTGAGTCCAAAGCTGAAAGACATATACAGAGAGCCAGAGAGCCAGGCTTGGAGGAAAGCCTGCAGGCATTGGAGTATGCTGAACAAGCTTTACCAGGTACCCGAGGGAAAGGAGTTTCTAACAAAGCTACTTTGTCACTGAAGCATAGAGCTGGAGAATCTGCACCAGGTTTTACTAAGCTTTCAGGAAGTCCAGCACTGCCCAGAAGCTACTGACAGAAAACCTGTTGTCACAGAGACGTTCATGAGAGAGAAGGCTCCAGAGCTTCAAGCTACAGAAACTCAAGGTATGAAAGTTTTATTCCTGCTAATGAAAGCTTAACTCCTAAAAGCACTGCTAATGCTAAAACTCAGTTTGTGAGAAGAGGAAAGAAACCAGAGTGGTTTGAAGAACTACCAGAAGACTTTAAAGCACAGTCTTATTGGAGGCAAGATACCAGAGACAGTCCATATAAACCTGTAACTGTCAGGGACAGTGTGTGCTCTGAGGAGGAAAGTAGTGAAGCAGAATTTATGGAAATAGAAGATGCAAACACTATTCCCATTCCTCAGGAAGAAGCTATGGATTGTAGTTTGTGTATGGCTTCTAGCCTAGAATCCATAGCGTCCTTGTAAATAAGAAGAAGTCTTGTTTAAATTGCCTTGCCCTGGAATGAATTGAATTCCTCCCTTTAACCCTTACAACTACTTGTGAAGATATTAACAATTGGTTTTACCTGCTTATTACTGGAACCTTTATGAACAAAGGACATTCTTTGATTTCTAGTGTCTTAATGAACCCTTGCACAGAGGGGAAATAAAAGCCTTGTTTCCCTACACTCATGGCTTAATTATTGAGTTCTCACAAGGAGCTGAAATACCTAAGACCAATCTCCATTTTGGCCTTAAAATACCCCACGATCCTTGAAAATAAATATGTTGTACAGCATGCCCTTACCGCCATTGGCCACTAGGGGATGCCGGCACGACAGAATGGCGTAGTTGGTTGGATGTGGATATCACCCTAAGACATACTGGAAAAAGAAGAAATTACCAGTATTAAGCTGGAAAAAAAAAAAAAACGGACCGGAGAAGAAGAAAACCCGGACCGGAGGAGAAGAAAACCCGGACCGGACTCGAAGAAAATCCGGACGGGAAGGCGAGGTTGCTGACATCGGTGGCAGAGTGCTACAACGCAGAGCAGCACCATCCTTTCTGAAAGTTGGAGTCAACACTTCTACCAGGTAAAAGGTAGAAGGGCATGACTTGATTCGGATGCAAGTTTAAAGTTTTAGAGGGGAAATTTAAAAGAAAAGAAAAGAGTGTAGGCCTGATTCTGGTACAGCCGCACTTGGGTTTTTTCTTTTTGTCTTTGTTTCTTAGGAAATCTCGTCGCCATGGATCAGCGAGAGATGTTCACCTGGATGGCTAAGCAGTTCAGCAAGCAGGGAGAACTGGCTGCGCAAACACAGCAGCAAGCAATCCTGGCCATGCAGGAACTGCAAAAGCCAGTCTTGCAGATGCTGGAAGCTTGGCTACAGCATCAACAAAAGACACAGGAAGCAGCCGCCAGACATCCAGAACAGAGCTCAGGACTGGACAACTGTCCGGTAGGACTAGGGTCCTACGACTCGCTAACTTTGGGGAAGTTAGGGGTAACTGATGATGTGGATGACTTCCTGGACTCTTTTGAGAGAATAGCTCTTTCCATAGGTTGGCCGGAAGAGCAGTGGTCCATTAGATTGGCAGTTTCCCTCACGGGAGAGGCACTGTCAGCCTATAGGGCAATGCCCGCTTCGTTAGCGAACAATTATAGCGAGGTAACAAAGGCCATCAGGGATCGCCTGGGTCTGACTCCTCTCGTCTATAACCGTAAGTTACACGCGGCACACCTTGAAGTAGGTGAAACGCCTAAAGCGTTAGGTCACAGGCTGAAGAGCTTAGCCGAGAAGTGGCTAAGGCCTAGTGAGAAAACGATGGAAACGCTGATGGATATGATAATCCTTGAGCAGTTCATGTCTGCAGTACCCAGTAGTATACAGAGCTTCCTTATCCTACAGAATTGTCGCACTACTGCAGAGGCTATTGCCTTGACTGAAAGATATCTAGAGGCCGAATTAGCCACCCAGCAGACTGGGGAAGGTTCAAAGATGGCGGTAGCGACATTCAAGCAGTCATCAGGAAGTCTCTCACAGTTTAAAACTCAAAATGTGAAAAGCGTTAAGAATGTAGAGAAGAGTTACTCTAAAAGATGTTTTGGCTGTAGAAAAATGGGACATGTTATGAGTGAGTGCCGAGCACGTACTGCTCTCATGGGGGAGAACAGAGAAATGTTATCTGAAGGATTTGTACTTGATGTAACTGTACAAGGGGTTGCTGCCAAAGCTCTTCTTGACTCTGGCGCAGACCAGACGATGATTTCGCACAAGCTCTGGTCTCTAATCAAAGAGCGAGCTGAGTCCGCCCCAGATCAACCAGAGGGCAAAGTCAAGATAAAATGTGTGCATGGCGCTGCCACCTTTTATCCTGTATATAACTTACTTGTAAGAGGTTTGGGAATAGAAAAAAGAATGTTGATAGCTGTAGTGCCCAGATTACCTAAAGAGTTGGTCTTAGGTAGAGACTGGCCACGATTTGAAAGAGGCCTAGAGGAGGGTTTAAACCCCCGAGAAGTTCTCATATCCAGTCTTGCCCCTTCCAAGGGAAGGGTAGTTCCTAGTCCCCTTTTAGGGAAAGTTAAAGGAACCCAAACACAAGGTACAGGAAGAACCGGTAAAGAGATTTGTCTTAAAATATTGAAAGACCTCACGGCAAGCTCGAAGTCCCTGTCGAGCCACGGCCCAAGCCGCCAGGTATGACTTGTACAGTGCTGAAAGTCATACTGTCCCTAAATGCGGCAGAGCCTTGATCAGCACCGATATTCAAGTGGAGCTACCACCGGGATGCTACGGTCGGATTGCACCCCACTCGGGATTTAGCTTTCAAACACTTTATAGTGGACCCCGACTACAGGGGTGTCATCAAAGTCCTGCTGTTTAATTTCGCGGAGGAGGATTTTGAAGTGAAGGCTGGGGATCGCATAGCCCAGCTGATATGCGAGCGGGTTGGCTTCCCACCCCTGGAGGAAGTACCTATGATAAGCCCCACAAGCTGAGGGAGCGGAGTATTTGGCTCCACTGGACAGCGTGAGATGAGAAGTTTCGTAGCAGTAGGAGAGAAGCAAGTGGATGAAGATCTGGGCCCACTGTTGTCCGACTGCAAAGCCAATCCTGAGCTACGTGTTGGCGAGGAACTCTCTATAGTGCAGAGGCAACAATTGATCAGCATGCTGGAAAAATTTAGGGATGTATTGACACCTATTCCAGGCGAAACAAATTTGGTTGCGCACAAAATCATCACTCCTCCTGGGAGAATTATCAGGCAAAGACCATATCGTTTGCCGGAGGCAAAAAGACAGGAAGTCATAACACAAGTACAGGAGATGATGCACATGGGAGTGATTGAAGAGTTGCGAAGTCCATGGTCTAGTCCGATTGTGCTGGTGCCCAAGCCGGACGGTACCATGCGATTTTGTATCAACTTTCGCCAGGTCAATGACATATCCACTTTCGACGCATATCCTATGCCGCGAATAGAAGAGTTGCTAAACCGGCTAGGTCAAGCCAAATATCTTACAACCTTAGACATGACCAAAGGATATTGGCAGGTGCCCCTGACCAGAGAAGTGCGACCTAAAACAGCCTTTAGCACGCCAGTCGGGCTGTTTCAGTTTAGGCGCATGCCTTTTGGTTTACACGGAGCAGCCGTGACTTGCCAAAGATTAATGGACATAGTTTTACGTCCTCACCAAAACTATGCTACGGCTTACATGGACGACATAGTCATTCATAGTGCCACTTGGAACCAATACCTGCTCCAAGTAAGAGCAGTGTTAACCGCAATGCGACAGGCTGGTTTAACTTTAAACCCAGGAAAATGCCTATTTGCTGCCTGCGAAGTCAAGTACTTAGGACATGTTGTAGGCCGGGGTACGGTCCGTCCTTTGTTGGATAAAATAGAAAGCGTGAGAAATTTTCCCGCTCCCCAGAATAAAAAGCAACTACGAAGCTTTTTAGGGCTCATTGGGTACTATAGACGCTTCATTCCACACTTCACAGAAGAAAGCACCCTGTTCACTGAAATGTTGCAAGAAACGCCCCGAATACGCTACCTTGGACATCAGATGCAGAGGATGCCTTCAAGAAGTTAAAAGAGGAGCTTTGCAAAGCTCCAATACTGCGGGGGGTAGATTTTCACCAACAATTTTTGCTTCAGACAGACGCCTCAGAAGTCGGCCTATGTGCCGTCCTTTCCCAAATACAGGAGGGCGCTGAACACCCCATCATGTTCCTGAGCAGGAAGCTGTCTCAGGCTGAAAAAAAGTACTCAACATTCGAGAGGGAGTGCTTAGCAATAAAATGGGCGATAGAATCTTTAAAGTTCTACCTAATAGGAAGAAAATTTATTCTCATCACCGATCATGCCCCACTCAAGTGATTAAGTCAGATGCGAAACAATAATAGCCGCTTGACCAGATGGTACATGGCGCTGCAGCCATATGAATTCAAAATAGAGCACAGAGCAGGAAAGCTGCATTACAACGCCGACGCGATGTCTAGAATTACGTGCTGTAACAATGATGAACATTCAGCCCGTAATATTTTAAGAGGGGGGATGTGTCTTGAGGCTGGTGCCAATAAAGATGCAGAGTTGAAAAGAAACTCTGTTTTTCACAGTGCTCTAGAGGTGCAATTACCTCACAGCTAGAGGGGGCAGGAGTGATTCTACAGAGGTTAATGAGGCTAGGAGAGCTAACCAGTTGCACCTGGAAATGAGCCCGGGAGATTCAAAGGGAAGATCTCTTTATAAACGGAAGCTTAATGCTAGCACAGCAGAAAGAGAAGAAGGGGAAGAAGCAGCAGGAAGAACAGGAGAAGCAGAAGGAGAAGGAACAAGGAGTACGGCTGAAGTAGGAAGGAGAGACCTGAAGGAAGGAATCCTCCTTAAACAAGCCCAAAAGGACAGAATTCACAGAGGTAGAGTTCAGAAGGGCCAAGCTACGAGAGCCGCTGTTCAGAGGGAGTCTGCTAAGGAAAGCAGTCAGACTGGAGGGTATGCCACTCCCTGCTTAAGCAACGTTCCTGAGTCCAAAGCTGAAAGACATATACAGAGAGCCAGAGAGCCAGGCTTGGAGGAAAGCCTGCAGGCATTGGAGTATGCTGAACAAGCTTTACCAGGTACCCGAGGGAAAGGAGTTTCTAACAAAGCTACTTTGTCACTGAAGCATAGAGCTGGAGAATCCGTACCAGGTTTTACTAAGCTTTCAGGAAGTCCAGCACTGCTCAGAAGCTACCGACAGAAAACCTGTTGTCACAGAGACGTTCATGAGAGAGAAGGCTCCAGAGCTTCAAGCTACAGAAACTCAAGGTATGAAAGTTTTATTCCTGATCATGAAAGCTTAACTCCTAAAAGCACTGCTAATGCTAAAACTCAGTTTGTGAGAAGAGGAAAGAAACCAGAGTAGTTTGAAGAACTACCAGAAGACTTTAAAGCACAGTCTTATTGGAGGCAAGATACCAGAGACAGTCCATATAAAACTGTAATTGCCAGGGACAGCGTGTGCTCTGAGGGGGAAAGTAGTGAAACAGAATTTATGGAAATAGAAGATGCAAACACTATTCCCATTCCTCAGGAAGAAGCTATGGATTGTAGTTTGTGTATGGCTTCTAGCCTAGAATCCATAGCGTCCTTGTAAATAAGAAGTCTTGTTTAAATTGCTTTGCCCTGGAATGAATTGAATTCCTCCCTTTAACCCTTACAACTAATTGTAAAGATATTAACAATTGGTTTTACCTGCTTATTACTGGAACCTTTATGAACAAAGGACATTCTTTGATTTCTAGTGTCTTAATGAACCCTTGCACAGAGGGGAAATAAAAGCCTTGTTTCCCTACACTCGTGGCTTAATTATTGAGTTCTCACAAGGAGCTGAAATACCTAAGACCAATCTCCATTTTGGCCTTAAAATACCCCACGCTCCTTGAAAATAAATATGTTGTACAGCATGCCCTTACCGCTATTGGCCACTAGGGGATGCCGGCACGACATTAAACACAATAATTTGTTGACAGAGATTCATCATAGCAACCTGTCTGATATCTGTGGAGTGTGTTTCAGTTCTTGTTTCTGACAGTGGTTACCACCCCAGGGAGTGACCCTAACAGTATTGAGTACCATAGTAATGCCTGCACTGTGCCCAGGACTGGTGTGGCTGCCAATCACCTCTATATTTGCAGAATGCTGAAATAGGTGTAGGAGTGTGTGTATGTCTATCCTGTGTTGTATGGCTGCCTATACTTTACTGAGCTCCCAGTGCTTGCACTGTTTCCAGTGTTAGCCTGCCAATGTGCATAATGAGGAGCATGGTACTGTGGGTATGGCCCGGACAGGGCGGCCTGGGCAGGATGCATCTGCACAGGGCATTGGGCAATGGCTGGTACATTGTAGTCCCCAACCACCACCTGCACGGACAGGGTGGCCACAGCATGTCATGCTGGGGGGGGGGGGGTCACTCTCACCCTGACTGAGCAGTGACCATGGCATGGCTAGGTTCCCCCATAGTGCTATACAGTATTTTTTTCAAGTGATATCTATGAGTTCTTTTTTTCTGGGGCCCAATCCCTGACATAATTCCTTGGTATGTGTGCTCACATCCCATTTTTGGGTGCACATAGCTCCTCCAGGAACATGTTCTAGTTAGCAGACTGTGCAGTTAGCGTGTGTATGGCTGGAGCACCTTGCAGGATGCAGTGGGTGGAGACTGACTGTGCCATCTGCTGGTGGATGTCAGAGAGTGCTGGGTGGCAGCTGAGCTTTTCTAGGCCTACAGTCTGTCTGCCAGTGCCCTATGTGTTGTGTACAGATCTGCATTGACTGCCCTGTAGGACTGGGGTTGATGGTCCAATCTACTGCCACCATTGCAGAGATGTAGAATGTGGATCTGTTGGTGAAAGATCCTGTTCCCCACCCTGACCACAGAGGGTGGGTTGGGTGGTGCTACATGATCCGCTTTTGGGTCCAGACACCACCCTTCTCTTATAGCATGTGACCATGGCAATCACACAGGATATGCACTATTCTGGGTGATTCATAGTCCACAAGGGCTAGACGTGACTGGGAAATACAGATGGACACAGGTGTAGCCTAGGTGTGTTTGTAGGTACTACCTATCACACACTGGCACTGATGGGGACCTGCAGCATAGCCTACCTCAGCCAAGCCAGGTACTGCAGACCTGGTGCTGGGCGCCCCACCTCACCCTCAGGGTGAGCACAGGAACTGCACAATGTCACAGTCTGTAGCTACTCTGTTCCAGTAACACACACCGTCAGGGCCCCCTATCAGGCCGGCATGCTATAGAGGCGCATACCGCATCTGGTGATCAGATGTAGGCTGCTGATCTGCATGTGCAGTGCATCATGGTTACGGGTGGGTTTGCCCTATCCTGGTAGCCACAACAAAGGGTTTGTGTGGTGACCTGCAGTCTTTCTGTAGCCAGCCAGCGGTGTGTTAGCAGCTATAGAGATGTAGCCCACTGGTTACTTCAATGACTGTGGAGGCAGAGGTCATGAGTTTGATCTCACAGTGGTGTTATTTAATAAGGCTGTCTGAGGCTTTTCCTTTTAATTTAAATCAGTGCTGCAGCAAAAAGCACCCTCACAGTGCCCTAACTTTAAGGTGCCTCATAAGGCGCCTATCGGGCGCCCTATAGGGCACATTATAAGGCGCCTTGGTGGACAGGACACTTTATAATGTGCCCTATGGAGTGCCTTATAGGGCACCTTATGCAGCACCTTAGGTTATGGCGCTGTGAGGGTCTTTTTGCTGGCAGCACTGTTTTAACTTAAAAAAGAAAGTGCCTCAGACAGCACTGATTTAGATTAAAAGGAAATGCCTCAGACTGCTGTCTTACATACCACCACTGTAGGATCGAACCCATAACCTCTGCCTCCACAGTCATTGCAGTAACCAGTGGGTTACATCTTTATAGCTGCTGACACTGCACTGGCATGAACTTAGGGTTAACATGCGTTAACGTGCCATGGTGCCCACTATTGCGCGATACAGATTCTGGCTACCTTGCCGACGGAACGCCCACTCCTTATATGGCATTCTTCACATTATCGCTGCAACTAGCGTCGGTAACATTAAGATGGTTTAGTAAACATACCCCTAAGTGTTTCTTTCCCTCCCACCTACCAAAACTCCCACCCACCCCAGGCATAATCTTAGATTTATAGACTCTTAAACCTATTAAAGGGAAAGAGGTGGTCAAATTCACTTTCAGGTATAACTGGCTATCCTTATCAGGAATAGATTAATAAATTAATGCCCTGAAATTAATCTTGAGGTGAAAAAGGCTCTTAAACTTATTAGGTATAGCTGTATTGGCACAAGTTTCCCCAGCAACTTTAAGTAAGTAAACAAGTTAAATATGTAAACAAAGCCTTAAAACTAAGGGGTATGTTTACTAAACAGCGCAATTGTGTGGGGTGCACTTGAGCGTGCGCTAAGGTACCTTAGCGCACGCTAATAGTGCGTTTTTGGTGCCCCGCACGCGTGCGCGCCGCCCACAAAAGTGCGCAGCGCGCTGATGTGCGATAGAGGCGTGGAAAGGCATTTCGAGGGCGGAGGAAGGCTCCCGAGGGGCGGGGGGACGGGGTCAATGGGTGGAGAGTGGGAGGGGAGAGGTTCCCCGCCCAGGAGCGGGGCTGAATTTCGTCAAAAATAATACCACGAGTGAAAATCTCGCGTTAGAGCCGATTTAAAGGGAAGAGAAACCATTTCCGTCAGCAATGTACAGCCAAACCGGGGAAACCTGAAAAACGTGAGCAGTGTGATACATGTGCACAGAACAAAATAGCAAATATATATTGAAAATGACCACAACAAATTCCAAAAAAATTATGATCCAGCTGGGCAACACTTATATTAATGGGCAACCATAAAAACACTCCCAGGAAAGCTCCAAAAAAAGGAAATGATTTTTGGAAGGGTCTACGCTCCGTAGACCCTTTCAAAAAGCATTTCATTTTATTGCAGCTTTCCTGGGAGTGTTTTTTATGATTGCCCAGTGTTATCACTGTTGCCCAGTTTGGTCATGGGTTTGTGCCCCTTTTTCCGAGCTCATTTCTGAGGCTTATTTGCACTTTTGTCTCCATACACGGTAAATAAGCCCACAGTAAAATTGTGCAGAGCAGGGTTTCTGACTCGTCCAGCCAGGATCCCTATCTCCACGGACTGCACTGTTTCTGTGGCCACAGTGTGGTGTAATGGACACAGCCAGTGCCTGTAAGACCAGAGGGTCAAAGGTTCAAATCCCAGCTGGGGCTCCTGCCAACCCAGTCCCCATAGTTTTACCCACCACTAAACAGTGTTAGTAAGGACCCTCCTGTATTGCAGAGAACATAAGCATGGTTCAAACAACCATATTTTACCCTACACCGCACACAAACCATAACAATGGGCAGTACCTACAGCCGAGTCCTCCAAATTCAGTCCTGGAGTGGCACAACTCAATCAGGTCATATGCTTTTGCCCAGATAAGGACATGTCTGCATGTTGGCGGAAGGGTACAGGTGGTGGAGGGGCCAGTGGCTGCAAGTCACAGCACACAGTGGCCTAGGCCTGTGCAGGCTGGCACCATCCACCGCAACAGACAGGCTCTGTCGGATGTACAGTCATGGACTCCCCAGGGAACACAGCATATCTGTGGCAACACAGTGGTGCAGTGCACACAGACAGTGTGTGCAGGAACAGAAAGTCACAGATTCAAAGCCCAGCTGGGGCTACTGCCAATCCAGTCCACATATTTTTCCTACAACTAAACCGTGATAGTAAGGACAAACCTTTATTGCTGAGAACATATGCATGGTTCATATGCCTATATTTTACCACACCAAACACAGACACCATAAACAGCCGCATTACCTAGAGCAGAGTCTCCCAAATGCAGTCCTGGAGGGCCCCACACCATTCAGGTTCCATGCTGCCTCTAATAAAGATGCCTGTGCTGCATATCTATGCACCACCCCCATGGTATGCTGATGTAGCTCATGCATATGCATGAGGGACAGCATGAAAACCCGAACAGTGTTTGGAACACCAGGACTGGAGTTGGGACACTCTGCCGTATAGCAGTAGCCAACAAGGCCAGACACACCCCCACACCCCCCCACAGGCCCCATTGGCCAATGCCTCATGGAGAGGCAGGACATTGGGCCCTGCCTGTATCTCCCAATACTAGCAGTTGCATACCTTAGCACTGCCACCCTACACCTGGGTATATGGTACACAGCTAGCAAACGTTTCCCATGATAACTGGCAGATATCAATTCCTACGTTAAGCACATTTTGCTCATTGATCTCCACCTCTGCGGTGTGTGCTGCAGGTCTGGTCTCTGACAGTGTTTACCACCCTGGGGAGTGACCCCCAACAGTATTGCGTACCATATCCATGCCTGTACTGTGCCCAGGACTGGTGTGGTGGGTATGGCTGCTGGACTCCTCTATAGTAGCACAATGCTGGCATAGGTGTGGGGGTGGCTGTCTGTCTATCCAGTGTGTGGTGGCTGCAAACACCTTCCACAGCCCACACTGCCAGCAATGTTGCCAGTATTGGGCTGCCAATGTGCATAATGAGGAGCAAGGTACCATGGGTATAGGCTGGACAGGGTGGCCTGGCCAGGGTGCATCTGCACAGGGCATAGGGCACTGACTGGGACATTTTAGTGCCCGGCCACCACCTACACAGACAGGGTGACCTCAGTATGTCCTGCTGAGAGATCACTCTCACCGTGACTGTGCAGTGACCACAGCATGGCTAGGTACCCCCATAGTGCTATGTAGTATTTCTCTCATGTGATAGATATGGGTTTCCTTTTGGGGCCCAGTCACTGATTTATCTGCTTGCTGTGTATGCTGACATCCCAGTTCTGGGTGCATGCATCTCCACTGGGAACATGCACTATGTCTGAATGAGCAGGCTGTTTGCAGCTGGTGTGTGTCTTGATGGATTGGCTTGGTGAGTGCAGTGGCTGAGGACTTGCTGCAGGAGAATATTAGATAGTGTTTGGGGTGCAGCTTACCATATCCAGGCCTAATGTCTGTCTGCTATTGTGTTATGGATATGTATAGAGCTGCATTGACTGCCCTGTGGGGTGTATGTCCCTCAGCAGGACTGGGGTTGATGGTCCCCTCTACTGCCACCTTTGCAGGGAGGTAGAGGGTGGACGTATTGATAGGTAGATCCTGTTTGCCACCCTTGGCCCCTGGAGGAGGGGGGTGGTGGTGCAGAGCCCAACTGGGGGTCCATGGAGGCTACACCTGACTGAACTAGACAGAGACATCCAAGGTGTTTGTGCAGAAACTATGTATCTGAAACATTAACACTGCTTTGGACCTCTGGCATGGCTGCTTTCAGCAGTGGAAGGTGTTGTGGACCTGGTCCTGGGCGCCTCATCGCACACTCAGGGTGAGCACAGTACCCGCACAATGTGACGGTGTGTAGCTACTCTGTGCTAGTAAAACACACGGTCAGTACCCCCTACCATGCCGAGGTGCTGTGGGGGTGCATTCCCCATCTTGTGTTCATCTGTGGACATCTGATTTGCATGTGCAGTGCATCATGGGTACGGATGGCCTAACCCTATCCTGGTGGCTGCAGCAGACTGTCTGTGTGGTGACGTGCAAGCTCTCTGCAGCCAGCCAGGGGCTTGCTAGTAGCTATAAAGCTGTAGCCCAATGGTTGCATCACTGCCTGTGAAACCAGAGGTCATGGGTTCAAACCCACAGTTGGGTTATTTGATAGGGTTGGCCAAAGCATTATTTTTTTTTAATGTACATTTTTGATGCCAGCAAAAACACCCTCAGCGTACTGTACCCATAAGGTGCCTCTGAGGGCGCTTTATAGGGCGCCCTATAGGGTACCTTATGGTTCCTGTCCATATAAGGTGCACTATACATTATCCTGTGATGCAACTTATAGGGTGCCCTATAGGGGACATTTTAGGGTGCCGTGGCGGACAGTGCACTTTAAAATGTGCCTTATAGGACGCCTTATGTGGACACGCTTTGAAAGTGCGTTTGCTATTAATGATAATTAAAATAAAGATAAAATGCCTCCTAAAACAATTTTCCCCATAATACACATTGCCTCAGCCAGCCTTGTTCATTGGACACTGTGGGGGATTGAACTCCTGATCCCTGCACCATTGGTCAGTGTCTTAACCATTGTGCTGTGGCTCTGTTCCTGTGCTTGCACATCTGCGCGCCGCCTTATGCCTCCCAATATTAGAAAAGCCTCCTAAATCAATAACACGCCACCTAATGCCCATCAGCATGCCACCCTATATTAGGCTGGCTCCTAAAGTAATGCCTCAGCCAGCCTTGTTCATTGGGCACTGTGGGGGATTGAACCCCTGATCCCTGCACCATTGGTACGTGCTTTAACCATCGTGCTGTGGCTCTGCTCTTCTGTTTGTTCTTCAGCGCGCCGCCTTATGCCGCCCCATATTGAGATGCCTCCTAAAAAATTAGCACGCCGCCTTATGCCCATCAGCGCGCCACCTTATGCCGCCCCATATTGAGATGCCTCCTAAAAAATTAGCACGCCGCCTTATGCCCATCAGCACGCCACCTTATGCCGCCCCATATTGAGATGCCTCCTAAAAAATTAGCATGCACCCTTATGCCCATCAGCGTGCCGCCTTATGCCGCCCAGTATTAGACTGCCTCCAAAACATTGGCGTGCCGCCTTATGCTGCCCCTTATTAATATGCCTCCAAAAATATTAGCTTGCTGCCTTATGCTGCCCATTATTTCACTGCCTCATAAATTAATGCCTCAGCCAGCTGTCTTTATTGGGCTCTGTGGGGGGTTGAACCCCTGCTTCTTGCACCATTGGTATGTGCTTTAACCATTGTGCTGTGGCTCTGCTCTTCTGCTTGCCTATCAGCGTGACACATATGCCTCCCTAGCGCATATGTAAATTCCGGCGTTTCTTCTTCAGCGGGGAATGCCCACTCCTTATATGGCACCCGCACACTACCGGGGCCCGCACTTTACCGGGGTTTTAGTAAACATGCCCCTAAGATGCAGACAGCAGTCCAGTAGCGAAATGGGGGCAATCCAGTCTTTTTCATTTTGAGGAGAGAGAGCCCATTTAAGGTCTGCAATGTATTGCACAGACAGGTGAGCCTAAGGAGAGTGATAGTACAGGTAGTGCTTTATCCGCAGCAACAGCATAGTGCCCAAGTAGGAAAGGGCACTATGGTGATGGTGAAAATGTGGTAAAGGAGGGCACAGATGGGTCCTGCAGTGGGGGCAGCTGGGGTACAGGGCAGACTAGGCAGTCACCTAGGTGGCACAAAGGAACACAGAAACTGAAATATCCATGAAAGTATCTGATGAAGGTTGAACATGCCCAGTATTCTGTGTTCCACAGTGTCCCATCTAGGGTACATGTACCCAGCAGGAACCCCAAAAGACACAGGAACCACTATGCCTGTAATGGGGCAAGCAAAGCATATATTTATTTATTTACATTCTCTTATATACTGTGCTATTCTGCATCAGGGCATTATAACTTGAAGATAACTATTTTACAGGGAACATGGGCTATGGAGGGTTAAGTGACTTGCCCAAGACCACAAGGAGCACCTGTGGGACTAGAAACCCCAGTCCTTCCAGCCCAAGGTTGTTGTCCTCTAGTGGGATTTGAACCCTCAACCTTCTGGCCTGAAGTATCTTGCCCCAACCACTAGGCCACTCCTCCATATATGGGGACCTCTTTAACAAGGGTGTATGGACCTTCCCCAGGAAACGTCCCAAACTGTTTTTAAACCCAGCTAAATTTACAGCCTTTACTACAGTCCCTAGTAAGGCATTGCAGGGTTTGACCTCTTGTCATCTGAAAGATATTTATACCCAGCAGTCCATAATGGGTACACTGCAGCCACATTGCATGTCTCCTAGCCTTTCCACATACCGATGGCAGAAGCAGTCAACCTATGTTTACCCAGTCCACTCTAGCCCAGTCTCTTATGTTACATGGCCCAAGGCACCCTAACGCTGGCACGCCCTCTACCCTCCCATTGCCTTATATGGCTTCAGGCACCTTAACACTGCCCTTACTGCCGGTGACTTTACCGCAGTTTAGTAAACATACCCCTTTGTGTCACTGGATCCACAACATGCTTTACAGAAACACTTCAACATGTCTAACCCATGTACACTTAACACACAGCAGTGGTTAAAAGCACACATGGACTATGCCACTGTTGATGTACAGAATATTTTAAGCCAGTTGGAGAAGGTTATGATCTAACCTATGCAGCAAGAACACAGTAGACCTAAAAAAGGATTTGCTGTTGGTGCATTATTTATAGCTCTCGGCTCAATATTTGCTTCCACAATGTCTGAAGTGAAAACAGTATCTATAAGAAAACTCCAGAATAATATTCAAGAGTTAAAAGCTGATATGAAAAATATCAAAACACAGATCTGTTCACAACAAAGTCAATTAATTGCCCATGGCAAGACCATACATAATACTGTAACTGTGATCAATCTTCATTCTTAGTTGATTAACCAGAATACAGCAGAATTAACTGTGCTTAAAAGCATAACCAATGAAGAGCGCACTTTCATGCAACCAGTACATCAAGTTACCTATGATTTGTTTGGGGAACTAGATAACAGCATCAGTAACTTGATGCAAGGACAGATTCCTACATACCTGGTATCCGCAGACCTTATTTCTGAAGCCTTTGCTAAGGTAAATAGAACTAGCACTGAGCCACTTCAAGTTCAGATTGCTTTCAACCTGGGAAATTCTAGTTCACTGTACGTAGATATGCAGAATATAGAAATTGCTTTTCTGTTGAATTTGCCTTTAATTGTGCCTGATAATGTGAACACGCAGGAGTGCCTATCTTATCACCATGATGAACCACAAGAATTTCTGGTACCTAATTTAGGCATGTGCCAACTCACCAAGGGCATTTATTGGTTGTGCCAAGGTAAACCTTTCCTGAAGGACACTACTGGAGCTCTTGGTGGTTTGACTACTGCAAATGTGAAAGAGACATGCAAAGCTACCATGACTAAGGGGTATGTTTACTAAACACCGCACATTTGCGCACCGCACAATAGCGCACGGCAATAACGCTCTTAAGTGTGCCGCACACGTGCGCGTCCCACTAACGGGCCGCCGCGCCCGTGCGTGTCACACTAACGGGCCCCGCACAAGTACGGGGCCCGCAAATGTCCGATAGAGGCGTGGAATGGCTCACGGAGGACGGAGGAAGTCTCCCGAGGGGCGGAGAGACGGGGTTAATGGGCGGGGAAGGGGAGGGGAGAGGCTCCCCGCACATTATCGGGTCCGAATTTACAAGTGAAAAATACCGCGAGTGAAACACTCGCGGTAGAGGCCATTTAAAGGGAAGAGAAACCATTTCCGTCAGCAATGTACAGCAAGACCAGGGAAACCTACAAAACGTGAGCAGTGTGATACATGTGCACTGAACAAAAGTGCAAATAAAAAGCGGAAATGACCACAACAAACATCCTATAAATCGTAATACAGCTGGGCAACAGTGATATTAATGGGCACCCAAAAGAAAACGTCCAGGAAAGCTCCAAAAAAAAGGAATGAGTTATGGAAGGGTCTACGGAGCGTAGACCCTTCCAAAACTCATTTCGTTTTTTGGAGCTTACCTGGGAGTGTTTTTAATGTTGCCCATTGATATTACTGGTGCCCAGCTTGGTTATGTTTGTTTTCCCCTGTTTTCAAGGTCATTTCTGAGGTTTATTTGCCCTTTTGTCACCATACAAGATGAATGAGTCCACAGTAAAATTGTGCAGAGGTTTTCTGAGCCGTTCAGTCAGGTTATCTATCTCCAGGGACTGCACTGTTTCTGTGGCCACAGTGTGGTATAGCAGACACAGCCAGTGCCTGTAGGACCAGAGAGTCACAGGTTCAAATTCCAGCTAGGACTCATGACAACCCAGTCCCCACAGTTTTACCCACCACAAAACAGTGATAGTCAGGACACCCTTGTATTGCAGAGCACATAAGCATGGTGCAAACACCCACATTTTACCCTACACCACACACAAACCATACCAATGGCCATTACCTACAATCAATTCCCCCAAATTCAATCCTGGAATGCCACAACTCAATCTGGTCACATGCTTTTTCCAAGATAAGAACATGTCAGCATGTTGGCGGAAGGGTATAGGTGGCAGAGGGGCCCGTGGCTGCAAGCCACAGCACACAGTGGCCTAGGCCTGTGCAGGCTGGCACGGTCCACCGCAACAGACAGGCTCTGTCGCATGTACAGTCATGGCCTCCCCAGGGAATGGAGCACATCTGTGGCAACACAGTGGTGCAGTGCACACAGACAGTGTGTGCAAGAACAGAAGGGCATAGGTTCAAAGTCCAGCTGGGGCTACTGCCAAACCTGTCCACATATTTTTCCCACAACTAAACAGTGATAGTAAGGACAAAATTGTATAGCTGAAAACATATGCATTGTTAATACGCCTATATTTTACCACACCAATCACAGACACCATAAACAGGCGCATTACCTAGAGCAGAGTCTCCCAAATGCAGTCCTGGAGGGCCCCACACCATTCAGGTCCCATGCTGCCTCTAATAATGATGCCTGTGCTGCATATCTATGCACCACCCCCATGGTATGCAGATGTAGCTCATGCATATTTATGAGGGACAGCATAAAAACCCGAACAGTGTTTGGAACACCAGGACTGGAGTCGGGAAACCCTGCCGTACAGTAGCAGCCAAAAGGGCCAGACACACCCACACCCCCCCCCCCCCCCACAGGCCGCATTAGCCAATACCTCCTGGAGAGGCAGTACATTGGGCCCTGCCTGTATCTCCCAATACTAGCAGTTGCAAACCTTAGCAATGCCACCCTACACCTGGGTATACGGTACACAGCTATCAAACGCTTCCTATGATATCTGGCATATATCAATGCCTACGTTAAGCACATTGTGGTCATTGAGCTCCACCATAACAATCATTCTGATGTTTGCGATATGAGCTGCAGGTCTGGTCCCTGACAGTGTCTACCACCCTGGGGGGGTGACCCCCAACAGTATTGTGTACCATATCCATGCCTGTACTGTGCCCAGGACTGGTGTGGTGGTTATGGCTTCTGACCTCCTCTATAGTAGCACAATGCTGGCATAGGTGGGGGTGGCTGTCTGTCTATCCAGTGTGTGGTGGCTGCAAACACCTTCCACAGCCCACACTGCCAGCAATATTGCCAGTATTGGGCTACCAATGTGCATAATGAGGAGCCAGGTACCATGGGTATAGGCCGGACAGGGTGGCCTGGCCACGGTGCATCTGCACAGGGCATAGGGCATTGACTGGGACATTGTAGTGCCTGGCCACCACCTACACAGACAGGGTGACCTCAGTATGTCCTGCTGAGAGATCACTCTCACTCTAACTGTGTAGTGACCACAGCATGGCTAGGCACCCCCATAGTGCTATATAGTATTTCTCTTGTGTGATAGATATGGGGCCTAGTCACTGATATATCTGCTTGCTGTGTATGCTGACATCCCAGTTCTGGGTGCATGCATCTCCACTGGGAACATGCACTATGGACTAACTAGCAGACTGTTTGTAGCTGGTATGTGTCTTGCTGGAGTGGCTTGCAGGGTGCAGTGGCTGATGGCTTGCTGCTGGAGTATAACAGATGGTGGTGGGGTGCAGCTTACCATAACCTGGTCTAATGTCTGTCTGCTTTTGTGTTATGGATGTGTATAGAGCTGCATTGACTGCCCTGTGGGGTGTCTGTTCCTCAGCAGGACCGGGGTTGATGGTCCACTCTACTGCCACCTTTGCAGGGAGGTAGAATGTGGATCTATTGATGGGAGACTGTGTTTGCCACCCTCAGCCCGTGGGGGTGGGGGCTACACCTGACTGAGACAGACAGAGATATCCAAGGTGTTTGTGCAGAAACTACCTATCTTACACATTAACACTGCTTTGGACCACTGGCATGGCCTCCATCAGCCATGGCTGGTGTTGTGGACCTGGTCCTGAGCGCCTCATCGCACACTCTGGGTGAGCACAGTACCCGCACAATGTGACGGTGTGTAGCTACTCTGTGCCAGTAAAACACCCGGTCCATACCCCCTACCAGGCCAAGGTGTTGTGTGGGTGCACTCGGCCACTTCCTCCTACCAGGCCGAGGTGCTGTGGGGGTGCATTCCCCGTCTTGTGTTCATCTGTGGACAGCTGATTTGCATGTGCAGTGCATCATGGGTACGGGTGGGCTAACCCTATCCTGGAGACCACAGCAGACTGTCTGTGTGGTGATGTGCAGGCTCTCTTCAGCCAGCCAGGGGCTTGCTCACAGTTATAGAGCTGTAGCCCAATGGTTACTTTACTGTCTGTGAAGCCAGAGATCATGGGTTTAAACCCACAGTGGGGTTATTTGATAGGGTTGTCCAAAGCATTGTTTTTCTTTAATGTACATATTTTGATGCCAGCAAAAACACCCTCAGCGTACTGTACCCATAGGGTGCCTCTGAGGGCGCTTTATAGGGCACCCTATAGGGCACCTTATGGTTCCCGTCCATATAAGGTGCACTATACATTATCCTGTGACGCAACTTATAGTGTGCCCTATAGGGGATATATTAGGGTGCTGTGGCGAACAGTGCACTTCATAATGTGCCCTATGGAGTGCCATATAGGGTGCCTTTTATGGCACCTTCCATTACGGCACGTGAGGGCGTGTTTGCTGGCAGCAATTAATAAAATAAACATACGGTACTGCAGGAACAGATATGTACATTGCAAAGCTGATGCCACAGCCAGCCTTACGTATTAAGGCACCCTGGGGAGCTACCTCATGACCCCTGTATCAGCAGTCAGTGCCTTAACCATTGTGCTCCACTGCTGCTCCTCCATGCATGTCAGCACACCTACGTATGCTTTTCATTCCTTAAACTGCACAGTGCTGCCATCAAAAACAGTACTCTGACCTTGCAGTACCTCATACGGCACCCTCTAAAGCGCCCTATAAGCAACATTCTAGGGTGCCTTGGCGGACAGTGCACTTTAAAATGTACCTTATAGGGCGCCTTATGTTAACACGCTTTGAGGGTGTGTTTGCTAGTAATGATAATTAAACTAAAAATAACATGCCCCCTAAAGCACTCTTCCCCATAATACGCAATGCCTCAGCCAGCCTTGTTCATTGGGCACTGTGGGGGATCAAACCCCTGATCCCTGCATCATTGGTCAGTGCCCTAACCATTGTGCTGTGGCTCTGATCCTGTGCTTGCACATCTGCGCGCCGCCTTATGCCTCCCAATAATAGAACAGCCTCCTATATCAATAGCACACCGCCTAATGCCCATCTGCGCGCCGCCTTATGCCGCCCATTATTTGTATGCCTCCTAAAATATCACCTCAGCCAGCCATTGGTATTGAGCACAGTGGGGGATTGAACCACTGATCCCTGCACCATTGGTAAGTGCCTTCACCATTGTGCTGTGGCTCTGCTTTTCTGTTTGCAGATCAGCGCGCCACATATGCCTCCCGCACAGCTATCCGATGCGCTAAGGTGCGGGGCGCACAAGGGCGCCGCGCACCTTAGCGCATATGTCAATCACGGCTTTTCTTCTTCAGGACGGAACGCCCGCTCCTTATATGGCACCCGCGCACTACCGCGGCACGCACATTACCGGATTTTAGTAAACATACCCCTAAGTATGATGATTTCTCTGAAACAAGGTTTGCTGTTGTAAATAATTTATGGCTAGTCAGCACCCTCTGAGGGAACTTCTGGTTACCAAAAATAAACATGATGTCATTAATAAAGTTCCTGTACCCTACAATATTTGCTTAATCAATGTTCCTAAGCACTCCATTATTACTGTTGGTGGAGTAGCCCTGTTTTATTTAGATTCAGATGCCATTTCTACTGAAATCCAGATGCTTGGTGTGTTTCAAGGCCATGGCGTTAACTTCACTGAAGCCTTGAACTACCTAAGGACTCTAACACACTGTCCATTAACCAGGAAAACCTTGATGTCACTGATTACAACTTTGATTCGCATGATGTGGACATTTTACAGACTGATTTTGTGTCTCACGTCATTGTGCCTGTCTTTGCCCTTCACTTGGCAATCCAATTCTTTTCTTCTTTTTATCAGCAAAGACAGATTTGTACCCTGCGTCATATTGTACACCATGGACTTCTTCTACCTACCATGCATCTGCACGAGTTGATGGAATGTCACCTCATTGACTAGTTCGAAACTGGTCAATCTTCGTGAATGACTGCTGTGTTACAACTAAGAAAATACCTCATTCTACAATTCACTAATTCAATCTTGTTCAGTATTTTATAACTGCCACAACATAGCCTCAGAATCAACCGCTAGCACTAAGATTCTGGGAATTTTTGTTCATTCTCCCAGACATGTGCCGGTTTAACATCAATGGCATATGTTGATAGAACTCATGTTGTATCACTGTATGTTGTAAACAAAATTCCAATAAATGAAAAATACTTAGCTTATTCGGAAATGTGATACTTCATGGTTCTTAAAAAATTTTTTCAATTTTTCAATTTTCTTCCTCCTTTTAACTTAAAGCGTGTCCCAACGCTGACTTTATGAGGTGCCCGTGCATTTCTTCATAAAGGGTTTCTCAAGGGACTTAATCGTAAGTTCATTTCCTAGAAAAAAAATCACATCATAAGTGACTGAACTTCACTGATATTTGCAATATCCACCACAGTATTAAAATTTCAACAAACTAGATAGAACAGAACTTCTTGTAACCTGACAGTAGCCAGCTCACATCTCAATCCGGCATTCACCTTCCAGTTCTCTAGGGAATCCGAAGACGCCGCGCATGCGGACTCAGGGTAGAGGAACCATTTTTAAATGTCCCAAAGCCACTCTATTATTGGCTGGATGTTAAACACAAGCTGCCCAATCAATACTGAGATTAAGTCCTCCTGGTTGTACTGTGGCCAGAGTGTGAAATTCGGGTATACAACGTATCCTCAGGAGACATGGTGCCATACTTCAGGCAGTGCCAGGTATACAGGATAGATCTGTACGTTGTGTATGGAAACGCAGTCGCAATCTGAAGGAGTATTTGAGCCCCACAAAGTTACGGGCCGTTATGCCGCCACATCCGAGCGACTCTGAAGTGGGCCACAGCAAATGTGGACACTGTGCGATATGCGATATTACCTTAGAACGAACACAGTTCACCCATAAGGGTACCACATACAAATTGAGAAATGCCACTACCTGTGAATCCACTTATGTGGTCTACGTTGTTCAATGCCCTGTGCTTTGTTTTATGTAGGTAAAACGATTCGTTCTTTTAGGGTTCGGATGCAGGAACATGCAAGTCGGCTTCGCTGTGGCCGCAGAGAAGCTCCCCTAGTTCAACATTGTTCATTACACCATCATGCGTTTGCCCAACTTCGATGCTGGTGTATAGAAACAGTGACAGGAACTGCATTGAGAAAAACGCGTGATCAGTTGTTGATCTACAGAGAGCAGTGGTAGATTCACACTCTGGCCACGGTACAACCAGGAGGACTTAATCTCAGTATTGATTGGGCAGCTTGTGTTTAACATCCAGCCAATAACAGAGTGGCTTTGGGACATTTAAAAATGGTTCCTCTACCCTGAGTCCGCATGCGCGGCGTCTTCGGATTCCCTAGAGAACTGGAAGGTGAATGCCGGATTGAGATGTGAGCTGTGCTACTGTCAGGTTAGAAGAAGTTCTGTTCTATCTAGTTTGTTGAAATTTTAATACTGTGATGGATATTGCAAATATCAGTGAAGTTCAGTCACTTATGATGTGATTTTTTTTTTCTAGGAAATGAACTTACGATTAAGTCCCTTGAGAAACCCTTAATGGAGGAACGCATGGACGCCTCATAAAGGTCGGCGTTGGGACACGCTTTAAGTTAAAAGGAGGAAGAAAATTGAAAAATTGAAAAAAATTTTTAAGAACCATGAAGTATCACATTTCCGAATAAGCTAAGTATTTTTCATTTATTGGAATTTGTTTACAACGTACAGTGATACTGTGGCAGGCTATGGCCTATAATAGTCTGCAAATATGGAAGGCCTGTAAGTTAGGCCCTGATCCCAACTCCCATCTAAGAGAAAGAACCAAAGTCTGTAAAAGTTTGAGAAAGCTGTTTTAAAATTGCTTAATAAGAAGTTTTCATGAGTGCATAAATCTTCCATTATTCTTTTGTGTTCTGATGATAGAAATGTTTCAATACATGCATTCCTAGAGCTAGAAACGACCTCGGAGTAGGATAGTATCAATGCCTAGAAACTGCACCTTTGTTAGAACAGTCCGGGAAGGGGGAGCAGGGAGCTAGGCCCAGAAAGGATCTCTGATTGGACAAGTGCAGGGGGCGTTGGAACCAATAGAAAGTCTGCATGTATCAAGCTGAAGAAAAATGTATAAATGAATATGTTTCAGTAAGAACTTTGCTCAGTCCTTTTTGAAGCTTTGACTAACTGAGCCATGTGCATAATAAATTGGCTTGGATCTTTGAACTGACTCATGGTATTATTTATTGCATGCTTATCAGCTGCTACATATTCTTGGTGCATTGGCCGGAAATGTGTGAGTAGTGGATGGTATGCAAGTGAATATACCACGACTTCTCGCCTCAAAGGTTTGGTCCAGTTGGAACCATGTCTGTCTGACCGCAGGGGAATTCTCTGGCGCCACCAGTCTTATTGTATCGGAGAGGGTTCTGCCTTGCCTCGGCGGGCCACTGGGTCCAGCTGGCCAACACCTCCGAACCCGAGGGGAGTTCAGGATCCAACCCAAGAACTGGTGTTGTATCCGGATCTGGTGAGTAGACATTTTCTTGTTTAAAAGTCAGTGAAGCCTGGGGAAAGAGTCTTGCATGTGTGCGCGAGACTGAATTGGTATAGACTAACTGGGAAAGTCTTGCATGAGTGCGCGAGACAAGAGAGATTGATCACCTCTCATAAGGGCGGTCCTAGTATGCTCTGCATGAGTGCGCGGAAGCAGAAGCCACTGACCCTTTGGTTGGGAATAGTCAGTTAGTCAGAAAACCTTGGGCATTTTGAAAAATGATTTCTTGTGCTGGTATGATTCTTTGTGTGACTGAGAGGTCTTGAGACACAGACCGAGTGAGAGCGGACTCCTGAGTAGCACAGTTCCTGGCCAGGCGACTGCGCCCAGGTCGTGAAAAGGAGGAAGCGTTTGGTGTTTGTCCGTCCTTACTGTTTGTTGTTTGTATCTGATTTTTGTTATCTGTTGAAACCGCAGGTTTCACTTCTGGTATAATGTAAGGTTATTAATTAAGGAACAGTACTGAGAAAAGGGAAAAAAAAAACACTCCGGAGTCACTTTAAGGAATCGAGTCTAAGCACAGCACAGCGAAGACAAGCTGTCTCTGTGATTTTATTTTTCTTCAGCACAGCGTGAGACTGGCAAGCAGAGAGAGAAGGGGCGTATCTGTACAAAGGAATGTTTAGTATCTTTTAACCCTGTGAAGGCTTATTTTCAACATTCTGCAGCTGGGTTAATTTGTGCTTATTTCAGGAAAATTGTACCTGTTTTATTCAATATGTTCTAATAGTGATGTTCCTTCTGCTATGGTCATGAATTATATATCATTTAATAAGAATGTTTAGTCAGAATTTTGGATCCCGACAGTTTTGAGCTCAGCCTGGAAAGGGTTAAGTTCTTATTAACCCCGTTCGAGTTCCTCAACTGTTCTTGTACGGACCAAGTGAGGAGGATTTCTGTAGAGCTATAGGTATAATGCATTTGTGGGCTTAGCCTTGTCTTGTGTCTTTTTATGTTCCAATTTTCAGCAAGCACTGTAATGGTTCAAATAGAAATGATAGAGAAATTAAGGAAACTGCTTTTGTTTTTCCTTTGACCTTTGAAGTAGAGGTTAAGAACCCTGACAGGACTATGACGCATCCCGAGCCAGTAGTTACCAGATCGTGATTTGAAAGTGATTTAAATCCTGAGTGAATGAGGAGTTAATCGTGCTTGAATTCTAATTCCTGATATACTGCCTCATAGAGGACATACTTATTGTTAATAAAAATAAAAAAGGAAGAGAAAGGGGTGTATATGTATTCCAGATATCCACCCACTTTATGAAAAAGTATCCGGAATGTCTTTTGAATATCTGCTTCCTAAACTGTAAGATTTAAAGTAATTTCTTTTGCAGAGACATTGTTCAGCTTAAGTGCTGATTACGACTGGCAGTTAGTTTCCATGCCAAGTAATTTCATTCCAGTCATATGTAACAGATATGTGGCCGTCATGTTAGGAGCCATAGTTCTTTCTGTTGGGATTGTTGTTATAACATGTTGCAAAATAATAGTTTTATATTTTAAGGACTTTATCTAAATTGTTCCTATTTAGAATGAGCACACACATCCATTATGTTTAGTCCACAGGAAAATGCAGCCTGACTGCCGCCCCCTCTGTCTGTTGTCAAGTACTTCATCATGGGGGGGGGGGGGTCGGAGTCCATGCAGATTTTGTTGAAATGTATGACTAGGAATTTTAGCAAGGGATTTGCTGGAGACTATGGAATTAGAATGTCTCCGTCCCTATTAGAAATGCTCTGTGAAAGGGAGTGGCCAGTGTTAGCTACTTCATGGCCCCGTGAGGGCACCTTTGATATCAATGTAGTTTCCCGTGTTCATCAGATTGTGCAAAAAATGTTCCCTGATCAGTTCCCCTACATAGACTCCTGGTTAAATGTTTGTGAGGAAAAAAAAACAGTGTAGGAGATTAGTAGCAGCCACAAGGGGGGGGGGGGCCGGAAGTCTGAGAAAAAAAAGCTGCCTGTTTATTCTGCCCTAGAATCTCCAGACATTCCACTCTGTCCGTCCCAGTATCTTTATAGGCCAGTCCCCTCAGCTCTGCCACCACCCCGGGCAGAGCCTGGGGCAGGGGGGGACACCTCCCTGCACATGTACCCCAAGTAGTTCACCAGCCACCTCTGCAGCAGGAGGACATGCACACTCTCTTGACCAGAAGCCCCGGCTCAGTTTAAAGTACTCAGAGTGGGCCACAGTCCACCAATGACATTACAAGCAGGGATTCATTTGCCAGTTCAGGGTCACTCACAGCCAGCGCCCAAGAACATGAAGTGGAACCCAGACAGTCCCGATTGCCGTATGCCTTCAGAAGTACAACTACCAGTAAAAGGGATGGTCACGTTATACCATTGCGCCAGGTCCAGGGCCTACTCACCCTTAATACTGAAAGCCAGCCGACCAGCCTTGTTTCTGCCACTGATTTACTGAACTGAAAGATGCATTATGCCTCCTACACTGAGAAGCCTTAGGATTTGATTGAACTAATGAACAGTATTATGCAGACCCATCAGCCTTGATAACCCCAAGTGGGATCCAAATAGTGCAGGCAGCCCTCACTATATACCCCATGCGATTCAGCAGCCCAGGAAAATTTGTGCATGATAAATGCAGGTTTTGTCAGTCAGTCCCAGAGAGATATAAGACGAAAATTACAGAAAATGAATGGATTTGCGGGTATGAATACAGCACAGTTAATGGAAGTTGCTCAGAAAGTTTTTGTGAATCGTGAAAATGAATGTCACAGAGAAAGTGAATGTAAGATGAAGAAGAAAGCAGATCATCTTGCTGCTGCTTTAGTTGAACGACATGAAGGAGGTTTTCCTAATCAAAGGAGCAGAGGAAGTGGAAGGGGTCGTGAAAATGATCAGCCCCCACTGGGTGCAAATCAGTGCGCCCATTGCAGAGAAGAAGGACAATTAGAGAAGTGAATGCCCGCATCTTGACTCCACCCCCAGGAGGGGAGGAGGGAGTACTTGGAGAACAGGAGGTTGATTTCAGAGTCATGGAAGAATAAACCGAGCACAGTGTTCCAGCAAGAGAGGGAAGACGCTATTGAGGGAGTGGCAGTTGCAACAGGCTATGACATGGATGAAGACTAGGCCAGACCGGGCTCCAGAAATTATAGCCAGTGAAACCACTGATACAGACAGAGATAATTCTGAGCCGATGCAAGTGAAACTTGTAGACCCAAGCCTTTTATCTCAGGAAGAGATGGACTGTTCTTTGTGTATTTCAGGCAGTGCAGAGTCACTGTTAAACCTGTGAATGATATATGTTATCTTCAGAATCGTATTCATTTGCTAAATGGAAGAAGAGTGCTGAAACATTTGCTTTACTCTGGAAAGCTTAACTAAGCATTGTTACAACTGTGAAGCATAACAGTTTTTCCGTTAACCTGAGTTGATTTCATTCCTGAAGTTAAGAACTTTTTCTTTAGGTTGTAACCCAGCTGAATCTTATGCGTAAAGGGAAATAAATGCCTTGTTAACCCTCTACTCTGCATTCACAATTTTTCTTAGTTAGGAGCTGAACTGCTAAGACCAGGTTACACCTGGCTCTTAAAAGACCCTCCTCTCATAATAAAATAATTTTTTGTGTCTCACCTACCCTTACGACCACTGGCCACTAGGGTGGTGCACAACATAAATGGCGTAGTTGTTTGGATTTTGAGGTTCACAACCGCAAGAAGAAGAATAAAGAAAGAAATTAACCCCAAGGTTTAAAAAAAAAAAAAAAAAAAGCAAAACCCGGAGTGGAGCGGCCAAACCCAGAGTGGAGCGGCAAAACCCGGAGTGGAGCAGCAAAACCCGGAGTGGAGCGGCAAAACCCGGAGTGGAGTGGCAAAACCAGGACCGTAAGGCCAAGAACCCGGAGTGGAAGGAGACGTGGATCAGAGTGGGAAGTATCCGGTTGCTGGCACCAAAGGCGGAGCACTGCAGGCCGGAGCAGCAACGTCTTTTCCAAAGCTGACACAACACTGGCACCAGGTAAAACGTATATATACCTGATCTGTGTTGGATATAGCAGTAAGAGTTGAAAAAAAAAAAAAAAAGGAAGCTCATTGTTAGTTGTTGGGCCGCACTTGGTTTTTCTCTGTGTTTTGTTTTTCTTTTCAGGGATCATCATGGAGCAGAAAGAGCTATGCGCTTGGATGGCTCTGCAGTTCGACCGGCAAGGAGAACTCGCTTGCCAGAACCAGAGGCAGGCTATTCATGCCATTCAGGAGCAGCAGAAGCCTGTTCTGCAAATGATTGAGGCCTGGCTGGCACAGCAGAAAGAGTCGCTGGAGAGAGCCAACACTCAGCTAGGACAGAACTCTGGACTGAGTAATCGTCCGGTAGGACAATGGACATTTGACACCTTGTCGGTAGGAAAGTTAACTCCCTCTGATGACGTGGATGATTTCATTGACTCCTTTGATAGAATTGCATGCTCTGCGAACTGGCCGAAAGAGCAATGGGCAAGTCGCCTGGCAGCAGCCCTCACAGGGGAGCCGCTGTCAGCATACAGGGCGATGTCCCCTGCTCTGGCCAATAATTATGAAGAGGTGATCAAGGCCATCAGGGATCGCCTAGGCCTCACACCCTTTGTATACAATCGTATGTTTAGAGCTACTCAGCTTAAGGTATGCGAGACGCCTAAGGCTCTAAGGGGTATGTTTACTAAACTCCGTTGCTGTGCGGGTCCCCGTTAGTGTGCTGGTGCCATAAAAGGAGTGGGCGGGCCAGGCAGAAAAAAGCAAAAAAACGGACCGTACGTGTGTGCATCGCGCTAATGTGCAGGGCCCACATTAGCGCGTGGGAAGGCTAAGTGGGGCGCTGCTGCAAAACCAAACAACAGAGCCATAGTACAACGGTGAAAACACCAACCAATGGTGCAGGGGCCAGCGGTTCAAACCCCCATTGTGCTCAACAAAAAAGACCAGCTGAGGCACCAACATTTATGGGCAAAAGTGCTTAGGAGGCATATTAATTTTGGGCGGCAGAAGGCGGCGCACTGTTATTTTTATTACGGCATGAGGCGGCGCACTGTTTAGTGTGGGCGGCAGATGGCGGCGCATTGGTAAATTTGGGTGGCAGAAGGCGGTGCGCTGATAAATGTGGGCAACAGAAGGCGGCGAGCCGGTGGGCAGAAGGCGGCGCGCTGATGTGTGAGGGGGCAGTCCAATAGTGGGAGGGAGAAGTGGCGCGCTGATGTGCAAATAACAGGAACGGAGCCATAGCACAATGGTTAAGACACTGACCACTCGTGCAGGGATCATGGGTTCAATTTCCCACAGTGCCCATTGAAGACAGCTGGCTGAGGCATTATTTGAGGGGCATATCCATGTTGTACGGCATAAGGCGGCGCGCTGTTAATTTAGTGCGCCACAAGATGGCGCGCTGATGGCTACAAGGCTGCGTGCAGATGCACAAACACAGGAACAGAGCCACAGCACAATGGTTAGGACACTGACTAATGGTGCAGGGGCCAGGGGTTCAACCTCTCACAGTGCCCAGTGAACAAGGCTGGCTGGGGCAGTATGTATCATGGTGAGGAGTGCTGTAGGAGGCCTTCCATTTATATTTTATTTCCCACCACTAGTAAACCCGCTCTCACAGTGTGTTAACATACGGATGCCCGTAAGGCACATGTTACAGTGCACTGTCCGCCAAGGCACCCTAGAATGTCCCCTATAGGGCACCATGTATGTTGCGACACAGGATAATGTATAGTGCACCCTATATGGATGGCAACCATAAGGTGGCCTATAGGGCGCCCTATAAAGCACCCTCAGAGGCACCTAATGGGTATAGTAAGCTGTGTGTGGTTTTGCCGGCATAGACATATGTACAGTAAATAAAAATAAAGCTGTGGACAGCCCTATCAAAGGGCCCCACTGTGGGTTCAAACCCATGACCGCTGGTTGTACAGGGAGTGACGTAACCATTGGGCTACGGCTCTATAGCTGACAGCAAGCCCCTGGCTGGCTGCAGAGAGCCTACATGTCACCCCACAGACAGTCTGCTGTTGTAGACAGGATAGGGTTAGGCCACCCGTACCCATGATGCACTGCACATGCAAATCAGCTGTCCACAGATGCACACAAGATGGGGAATGCACCCCAACAGCTACCCGGCCTGGTAGGGGGAATTGTGCATGTGCACCCACACAGCACCTCGGCCTGGTAGGGGGAATTGTGCATGTGCACCCACACAGCACCTCGGCCTGGTAGGGGGTCCTGAGCAGGTGGACTACCAGCAAAGAGTAGCTACACACCGTCACATTGTGGGGGGGGGGGGGGGTACTGTGCTCACCCTGAGGGTGTGATATGGCGGCCAGGACCAGGTCCACAACACCAGCCATGGCTGGATGAGGCCATGACAGAGCTCCAAAACAGTACTAACCTGTGAGATAGGAAGGTGCTGCAGAAACATGTTGGATATCTCTGTCTGTCTCAGTTAGTGGAAACCCCCAAGAACCCCTAGGTGGTCAAAGAACACCCCCACCCCCCCCCCCCATGGCAGCAAAGTGGACCATCAAATCCCAGTCCTGCTGGGGAACAGACACCATACAGGGCAGTCCAAGCAGCTCCACACACATCCATAACACAATATCAGACAGACTTTAGGCCTGGATATCCAAAGATGCACCCCAGCACTATCTGATATTCACCTGCAGCAAGCCATCAGCCACTGCACCCTGCAAGGCACTCCATCAAGACACATACCAGCTGTGAACAGTCTGCTGGTTAGCCCTGATGGAAATGCATGCACCCAAAACTGGGGTGGCAGCACACACAAGCAGAGAGTTCTGTGAGGAGGCCCCAACAGGAAACCCATATATATCACAAGAGAGAAACACAATACAGCACTATGGGGGTGCCTAGCCATGCTGTCATCACTGCACACTCAGGGTGAGAGTGCTCCCCCAGCAGCACATACAGAGGTCACCCTGTCTGTGTAGGTGGTGGCCTGGCACTACAATGTCACAGCCAGTGCCCTATGCAGATGCATCCTGGCCAGCCCACCATGTCTGACCTATACCCATGGTACATTGCTGCTCATTATGCACATTGGCAGGCCAATACTGGCAGTAGTGCTGGCAGTGTGGGTTTGGGAAGGTGTTTGCAGCCAACACACACTGTATAGACAGACACACACTCCCACACCTATGCCAGCATTGTGCTACTATTGAGGGGGTGATTAGCCTTGGCCACCACACCGGTCCTGGGCACGGCACAGGCATGGATATGGTACGCAGTACTGCTGGGGGTCACTCCCCAGGGTGGTGAACACCATCAGAGGCCAGGCCTGGAGCACGCACCGCAGACACCAAACAGATTGTTCGGATGGGGTCAACTAGCAGTATGTGCGTAACGTAGGGATATCTATCAGCCTGTACTCTTAGCAAACATTTCAGAGCTGTGTACCTCAGGTGTAAGGTGACATTGCTAAGGTATGCAGGTGCTGATATTGGGAGATGCACGCAGGGTCCATTGTTCTGCCTCTACAGGAGACATTGGCCAATGGGGCCTGTGGGTGTGGGTGTGGGTGTGTCTGCCCCTGTTGGCTGCTGCTTTACGGCAGCGCTTCCCCACTCCAGTCCAGTTTTGCATCACACTGTTCGGGTCTTCCTGCTGTCCCTCATGAATATGTATGAGCTACATCTACATGCCGTGGGGGTGGTGCATAGATATACAGCACAGGCATTTGTATGAGTGGCAGCATGGAACCTGACTGGTGTGTGGCCCACCAGGACTGCATTTGGGGGATTCTGCTGTAGGTTCTGCCCCTGTTCATGGTGTCTGTGCTCAGTGGGGTAAAAGATAGACGTATTACCATTGCATATGTCCTTGTCACCAAAGGTGTGTCCTTACTGTCACTGTTTATTTGTGGGGAAAATATGTGGGCAGGATTGCCTGTAGCCTCAGCTGGTCTTTGAACCTGTGACCTTCTGTTTTTGCATGCACTGTCTGTGTGCACTGCACCACCATGTAGCCACAGCTTGGCTGAATTCCCTGGATAGTCCATGACTGTGGATCCGGCAGGGCCTGTCTGTTGCTGTGGACTGTGCCAGCCTGCACATGGCTAGGCCTCTGTCTTCTGTCGCTAGCAGCCACTGCCCCCTGCACCACATGTACTCATCCGCCAACATGCTGGCATGAGCTTCTCCCATAAAAAGCAGGTGACCTGATTGGAATGTGGCAGTACGGGACTGCATTTGGGGTACTTAGCTGTGGGTAATGCCCATTGTTGTGGTGTGTGTGCGTTGTTGGGTAAAATATGGGTGTTTTCCCCATGCTTATGTCCCCTGCAATACAGGGGTGTCTGTGCTATCTGTGTTTAGTGGTGGGTAAAATATAAGGACTAGGCTGGCAAGTGCCCCAGCTGGGCTTTGAACCTCTGACCCTAGAGGCACTGACTCTGTCCGCTGCACCACACTATGGCCACATAGATAGTGCAGCCCCCGGAGGTAGTAAGCCTAGCAGGATGGAGTCACAAACCCTGCTCTACGCAAATTTACTGTGGGCATATGCACCCTGTCTGGTGACAAATGTGCACATAAACCCCGGAAATGACCACGGGAAATGGGGGACAAAATATCACCACGCTGGGCAACAGTGATATTAATGGGCAACCATAGCAAACACTCCCAGGAAAGCTCCACAAAAGGAAATGTTTTTTGGAAGAGTCTCCGCTCCGTAAACCCTTCCAAAATTCATTTCTTTTTTCTGGAGCTTTGCTGGGTGTGTTTTCTGAATTACTATTTTTAATAGTTCTGTTGTGGTCATTTTCTATTTTTTATTTGCACTTTTGGGCTGTGCACATGTATCACACTGCTCACGTTTTGCTGGTTTCCCCGGTTTTCCTGTACATTGCTGACGTAAATGGTTTCTCTTCCCTTTAAATGCTTTCTACCGCGAGTGTTTCCCTCGCGGTAGTTTTTACATGCAAATTCGGGCCCGATACTGTGCGGGGAGCCTCTCCCCTCCCACTCTCCACCCATTGACCCCGTCCCTCTGCCCCTCCGGAGCCTTCCTCCGCCCTCCTTTAGCCGTTCCACGCCTCTATCGGACATTTGCGGGCCCGCACTTGTACGGGGCCCGTTAGTGTACCGCGCACCTTTGCGGGGATGACACGCACATGTGCGGGGCGTTTAAACGCGTTTATTAGCGTTTCAGTGCCGCGTTTCCGTGCGCTCTTTTGCGGCGCGCACATTTCCGGTTTTTAGTAAACATCCCCCTAAGTCATAGAATAAGCAGTTTGGCTACAAAATGGTTAAAACCTGATGAAAAAACAGTGAGTACTTTGATAGATATGATAGTATTGGAACAATACATGTCTGCAGTTCCTAAAAGCCTGCAGAACTTCCTTATTCTGCAAAATTGTCACACCACTGCTGAAGCCATCGCGCTAACAGAGCATTATTTGGAAGCTGAATTGGTCACCCAACCAAAGGCGCAGATTCCAAAGTTGGCAGTTGGTATGGAAGCGCAGACATTAGAAAGTCTCTCACGCTGTGCATATAAGGGTTTGAAAAATGTTACCGCTATGTTAAAGGAACCCTCTAAACGATGTTTTCCATGTGGGAAAAAGGGTCACTTAAAGAATGAATGTTACATTGGAGAAAACATGAAAGCAATGAGGGAAGGGTTTGTATTAAGTGTAAAAATACAAGGCATTGAGGCAAAAGCACTTTTAGACTCTGGCGCAGATCAGACCATGATCTCCCACAAATTATGGTCTTTGATCAAGGAGCATGGTGAGTCTGTACCTGAACAGCCAGAAGGAAAAGTAAAAATAAAATGCATACATGGTGCTGCTACACATTACCCAGTATACAAGCTATTGGTAAAAGGCTTGGGTATTGAAAAGGAGATGTTGATTGCTGTGATACCTAGGCTACCTCAAGAGCTAGTGCTAGGCAGAGACTGGCCTCAGTTTAAAAAAGGTCTTAAAAAGGGCTTGTCTCCGCAGGAAGCTTTTGTATCCACTTGCACCCCCTCTAATATTAGTGCAGTTCCCAGCCCACTGTTAGGAAAACCAAAAAAGGCCAAGCTTAAAATACAAGAAGAGCCTCGGAAGAAGTTTGTACTGAAGTTTTGTAAAACTTCCAGGCAAGCTCGCAGCCCCCAACGAGCATCTGCACAGGCCGCAGGTTATGATCTATATAGTGCCGAGAACCAGGTTATTCCTAAGCTGGCGAGCGCTAGTCAGTACAGATATCCAGTTGGAGCTACCCCAAGGCTGCTACGGTCGCATCGCACCCCGGTCTGGCCTAGCCTCCAAACACTTTATTGACGTAGGTGCTGGAGTAGTGGATCCAGATTACAGAGGCGTCCTTAAAGATCTTTTGTTCAATTTTGCAGATGAAGACTTTAATGTCAAAGCAGGAGAGCGCATGGCTCAATTAATATGCGAATGTGTGGGATTCCCAACCCTAGAAGAAGTGGATATGGTAACCCCCACGAGCCGGGGAACTGGAGGTTTCGGCTCAACAGGAAAGGTGGATATGGAAGGCTTTGTGGCAATCGGGAATGAGCAGCCGGATGAAGATCTGGGCCCACGCTTGGATGAATGCAAAATCTCTCCTACGCCAAGGGTCAGTGATGAACTCTCCGTAACACAGAGGCAGGAATTGGCCCATTTGCTGGAAGGGTTCAAAGACGTCCTGATGCCTGTATCAGGAGAGACAGCTTTAGTATCGCACGAGATAATCACACCTCCTGGGAAAAATATAAGACAAAGGCCAGAGGCAAAAAGACAAGAAGTTATAAACCAGGTACAGGAAATGCTGCAAATGCACATTATTGAAGAATCGCATAGTCCTTGGTGCAGTCCAATTGTTTTGGTACCTAAACCCGACGGTACCATGCGTTTTTGCATCGACTTCTGCCAAGTTAACGAAGTGTCAACCTTTGATGCGTATCCGATGCCTCGCATCGATGAATTGTTAGACAGGCTAGGTCAAGCAAAATTCCTCACGACTTTGGATATGAACAAAGGGTACTGGCAGGTGCCCCTGACAAGAGATGCTCGACCCAAAACAGCCTTTAGCACTCCCCTAGGGCTGTTCCAGTTCAGGAGGATGCCCTTTGGATTACATGGAGCGGCTGCGACCTGCCAGCGACTAATGGACATAGTTCTGCATCCACACCAAAGCTACGCCACAGCCTACATTGATGATGTGGTCATTCATAGTGTCACATGGCATCAACACCTACTCCAAGTCAGAGCCGTAATGGAAGCGATGAGACGAGCGGGATTAACCCTGAACCCTGAGAAGTGCATGTTCGCCGCCAAAGAGGTCAAGTATTTGGGCCACTTGGTGGGTCGGGGTACGGTGCGCCCCTTAATAAACAAGGTGGAGAGCGTAAGAAATTTTCCTGTTCCTCAGAATAAAAAGCAGTTGAGGAGTTTTCTCGGCCTCATCGGCTATTATAGGCGTTTTATCCCCCATTTTGCAGATGAGAGCGCGCTATTCACGGAGATGTTAAGAAAAAACGCCCTGAATACATTACAATGGTCCGCGGAGGCGGATGAAGCCTTCAGGAACCTAAAAGAAAGGTTGTGTCGAGCCCCGATACTATGAGGTGTGGATTTTAGCCAACCATTTTTACTGCAGACGGATGCTTCAGAAACCGGCTTAGGCGCCGTTCTCTCCCAGGTGCAAGAAGACGCTGAACATCCTCTCATGTTCCTGAGTAGGAAGCTGTCGCCGGCCGAAAGAAAGTATTCAACGATCGAAAGGGAATGCCTGGCAATCAAGTGGGCGGTTGAGTCCCTGAAATTTTATTGAACTGGAAGAAAATTTGTCCTTATTACTGACCATGCCTCTCTAAAATGGTTGAGCCATATGCAAAATAATAACAGCCGGCTAACCAGATGGTACATGGCGTTACAACCATATGATTATAGAGTAGAGCACAGAGCAGGAAAGCTGTATTTTAATGCGGATGCGATGTCCCAAATTACGTGCTGTAGGGAAGAAGATTCCTCAGTCCGTATTATTTTAAGAAGGGGGATATGTCATGCAGCAGGGGCTGATGAAAGCAAAAATGCAGGAGAAGAAGCTGTTTTTCATGAAGAAAAAGATGTGCACAAGATGCAATTTCCGCACAGAACAGCTAGAGGGAGCAGACGTGCACTCACAGAGCCTGAGTGGACACACTTAGCTAATCGAGAGCACCTGACAGTCAGCCCGGAAAGCTCAAACACAGGAGAGCTTTATAAACAGAAGACTGGAGACTGGAGAGAGCAGAGCAGTGCTTGCAGCTGTGGAGCTGGAGGTAAAGCTGAAGGTTTATGAGAGAGAAGCACCACAAGCAAGAACCAAGCAGAAAGAAGCACTTGGGAAACTAGTGCTGGGCAAAGGAACAATCACCTTTGGAGGCAAAGCAGACTGAAGAAAAGAAGCCTGCTTGTACCAGAGGAACCTGAGGCTAAACCGAAAGGTAACAGAAGCTTTCGGAGAGGAGACTGGCACAGGGATTGTGTTCCTGAAGAACTGCGGGAAGGAGGAAATCCCAGTTCTATATGCTGCTGGAAGCCAAGGTATGCTGACTCTGTTTCTATGAAGAAAACCTTACCTTATAAAAAGCCTTTTGAGAGTAATGCTAAACCTGTGAGAAAGGAAAGCAAAGCTACCTCTCATAAGCCAAGTGGCCAACGCCCGAGGGTAGGCCATGCTCATTGGCAAACACTAGAGGAACTCTTTAAACATCCAGAGAACAGGACTAGGGCCTGGCCAGAAATTATAGCCAGTGAAACCACTGATACAGACAGAGATAATTCTGAGCCGATGTAAGTGGAACTTGTAGAGCCAAACCTTTTATCTCAGGAAGAGATGGACTGTTCTTTGTGTATTTCAGGCAGTGCAGAGTCACTGTTAAACCTGTGAATGATATATGTTATCTTCAGAATGTTATTCATTTGCTAAATGGAAGAAGAGTGCTGAAACATTTGCTTTACTCTGGAAAGCTTAACTAAGCATTGTTACAACTGTGAAGCATAACAGTTTTTCCATTAACCTGAGTTGATTTCATTCCTGAAGTTATGGACTTTTTCTTTAGGTTGTAACCCAGCTGAATCGTATGCGTAAAGGAAAATGAATGCCTTGTTAACCCTCTACTCTGCATTCACAATTTTTCTTAGTAAGGAGCTGAACTGCTAAGACCAGGTTACACCTGGCTCTTAAAAGACCCTCCTCTCATAATAAAATAATTTTTTGTGTCTCACCTACCCTTACGACCACTGGCCACTAGGGCGGTGCACAACAATACCCACCAACCTTATAGCCCCGCCTAAAGTATGGGCAGAAGATAATCCACATGGCCTAGCGAAGAACATAGCCCCTGTCATTGTCACCCTCAAGCCAGGAGTGGAACCAGTGCATGTGAAGCAGTATCCTCTTCCCCGACCAGCTAATGAAACTATTGAAGTATGGACTTCTCAAGGAGTGCCAGTCACCTTGGAACACCCCCCTTCTCCCAGTCAAGAAACCTGGGACACGGGATTACCGCCCAGTACAAGATCTGAGGCGAGTGAATGATGCAGCTGAAACTATACACCCAGTGGTACCAAATCCTTATATTCTCTTGGGACTGATCCCCGCTGAGAACATAAGAACATAAGATATCCAATACTGGGTCAGACCAAGGTCCATCAAGCCCAGTATTCTGTTTCCAACAGTGACCAATCTAGGTCATATGTACCTAGCAGTTTCTCCAAGAGACACAAGTTCCACAATGCTTGTACTGGGTCAAGCATTGATATCTTCGGTCACTTCTTAATAATGGTTTATGGACCTTTCCTCCAGGAACTTGTCCAAACCTTTAATAAACCCAGCTACACTAACAGCCTTTACTACATCCTCCGGTAACAAATTCCAGAGTTTGATTACACGTTGAGTGAAAAAATATTTTCTTTTATTAGTCTTAAATAGTTTACCCTGTAGCTTCATTGCATGTCCCCTAGTCTTTCTATATTCTGATAACGTAAACAATCGATCTACATTTACCCGTTCCACTCCATTCATTAATTTATAGACTTCTATCATTTCTCCCCTCAGCCATCTCTTTTCCAGGTTAAAGAGCCCTAACCTTTTTAGCCTTTCTTCATAGGAGTATCCTTCCATCCCCTTTACCATTTTGGTGGCTCTTCTCTGTACCTTTTCTAAAATCGCTATATCCTTTTTAAGATATGGCGACCAGAATTGCACACAATATTCAAGGTGTGGTCTCACCATGGAACGATATAGAGGCATTATAATATCTTTTGTTTTATTTTCCATTCCTTTCCTTATCATACCTAACATTCTATTTGCTCTCTTGGCCGCCGCTGCACACTGGGCCGAGAGTTTTAACATGGTATCCACAATGACGCCTAAATCTTTTTCCTGGGTGGTGGTTCCTAATGTGGAACCTTGCATCGTGTAACCATAGTTTGGGTTGTTCTTCCCTAGGTGCATAACCTTGCACTTGTCCACATTAAATTTCATCTGCCATTTTGATGCCCAGTCTTCCAATTTATCAAGATCCTCTTGCAATTTTTCACAATCCTCTTGGGTTTTAACAACTTTAAATAGTTTTGTGTCATCTGCAAATTTGATAACCTCACTCGTTATTCCACTTTCCAGGTCATTTATGAATATGTCAAAAAGCAGCGGACCCAGCACAGATCCCTGGGGTACACCACCATTCACCTTTCTCCATTGGGAAAATTGGCCATTTAGCCCTACCCTCTGCTTTCTATCTTTTAACCAGTTCCTGATCCACAATAGTACACTGCCTCCTATCCCATGACTCTTTAGTTCTGCCAAAAGTCTCTGATGAGGGACCTTGTCAAAGGCTTTCTGAAAGTCCAGATACACAATATCAACCGACTCACCTTTGTCCACCCGTTTATTCACTCCTTCAAAAAAACATAACAGATTAGTAAGACAAGATCTTCCTTGTCTAAAGCCATGTTGGCTGTCTCCCATTAGGTTGTGACTATCTACATGCTGAGTAATTTTATTCTTTATGATGGTTTCTACCATTTTTTCCGGTGCTGACGTTAGGCTCACCGGTCTGTAGTTTCCCGGATCACCCCTGGAACCCTTTTTAAAAATTGGTGTTACATTGGCGATCCTCCAATCTTCAGGTATTAGAGATGATTTTAATGATAGTTCACAGATTACTGATAGCAGTTCTGCAATCTCATATTTTAGTTCTTTCAACACCCTTGGATGTATACCATCCAGCCCAGGTGATTTGCTACTCTTCAGTTTATCTAATAGTTGTAAGACATCTTCCCGATGTATCAATATTTCCTTCAATTCTTCCGCACCTTTAAATACCACTTCAGTCATGGGTAACATCCCTACATCTTCCTCAGTAAAGACCGAAGCAAAGAATTCATTCAGTATCTCCGCTATCGCCTTGTCGCCTCTTAGTGCTCCTTTAACCCCTTTATCATCTAATGGGCCAACTGACTCTCTCACAGGTTTTTTGCTACGAATGTACTTGAAAAGGTCTTGATTTCGCGTTTTTGCTTCCGCAGCAAGCTTCTTCTCAAATTCTCTCTTTGCCTGCCTTATCAATGCCTTGCATTTGACTTGCCAGTGCTTGTGCTGTTTCCAGGTTTCGTCGTTTGGCTCTTTTTTCCATTTCCTGAAAGATGCTTTTTTGGCAACAACAGCCTCTCTGACCTCACCTTTAAACCATGCTGGCAGTTTTTTGGACTTACTTCCACTTTTCTTAAAGCGTGGAATACAGCTGGTCTGGGCTTCCAAGATAGTATTTTTCAACAACACCCAAGCTTGATGTACATCTTTAACCTTCGCAACTGCTCCTTTTAGTTTTTTCTTAACTGTTTTCCTCATTTTATCATAGTCTCCCTTTCGAAAGTTAAAAGGTAGTACTGTGGATTTCCTTACTATCCCTCCTCCACTAATTAAATCAAAGGCGATCATGCTATGATCACTATTGCCAAGTGGCCCCCAACACCCTTATCTCTTGCACTAGATCTGGTGTTCCACTAAGGACTAGGTCTAATATGGCTTCCCCTCTGGTCAGTTCATGAACGAGCTGCTCCAAGAAGCAGTCATTTATTTCATCTAGGAACTTTATCTCCCTAGCATGTCTTGACGTGACACTGACCCAGTCGATACCGGGGTAATTTATTTATTTATTTATTTATTTATTTATTTATTTAACACTTATTTATATACCGCATCTTCCAGCGATCAGTTGCGGTGTACAATTAACAACAGTTAACAATGCAGAGCTTGTTTTACATAGAACATTGAAATCACACACTGACCCAGTCGATACCGGGGTAATTGAGGCTACTCATTTCACTGTCCTGGACCTGAAAGATGCCTTTTTCTGCATACGCTTAGCCCCCACCAGTCAACTTTTGTTTGCTTTTGAATGGTAAGACCCCACAACAGGAAGGCGGGGTCAGCTTACCTGGACTTGATTACCCCAAGGATTTAAGAATTCACCTACTCTCTTCAGTGCTGTTTTAAATCAGGATCTTTCAAGCTACTATGTGAATCCAGGAGTAAGTGGATGACTTGCTCATAGCCACAAATTCAGAAAGTGAATGTCTACAAGCCACCAGTGAACTCTTGCACCTTTTAAATGAGGCTGGATACAAAGTCTCAAGAGCCAAGGCGTGATTATGTCAAACAAGTTAAATATCTAGGATTCCAGTTGACCAGCAGAATACGATGCCTGGGACCAGAACACAAAGAAGCTGTATGCAGTATTCCTACTCCAACCACCAGGAGGCAAGTGAGAGCCTTCTTGGGTGCTGCAGGATACTGTCGTATATGGATCCCCAATTTTGCACTGCTAGTAAAACCATTGTATCAAGCTACCAAAGGAATGGAAAAGTCTCCATTGGAATGGGGACTTGAACAGGATGCAGCCTTTTGATCTTTTAAAACTGCTCTGATGTTATCACCAGCTCTGGGTCTACCAGATGTCCAGAAAACCTTTCAGTCTCTATGTCCATGAGTCACAAGGAAATGTTCTAGGAGTGTTGACTCAATCTCTGTTTAGAGCTACTACATTGAGAGTGGGTGAAACACCCAGGGCTCTGAGTCAGAGAATCAGAGGATTAGCTGTAAAATGGTTGGAGCCTGAGCAAAAGACGGTAGAAATGTTATTAGACATTATTATGCTTGAACAATTTATGTCTGCGGTGCCTAAAGATGTGCAAACTTTCCTTATACAGCAAAATTGCCAAAATCTTGGAGAGGCAACCATGCTAGTAGAGAGATTCTTGGAAGCCACGCAGGCTTGCCATAGAATGGGTGGCCCTCTGAAGATGGGTGCTAAGGCAAGCTGTGCTGTATTAGAAAAGAAATTGCTTAAAAATATTTCTGAAAATAAATGTACTGTGCCAAACCAGATGACACAGTGGAATGAAAAGAAATGTTTCAAGTGTGGAAAATGGGGACATTTAGAAAAGGGATGCCAGACACACACTAGCTTAATGGGTCTGGATTTAAAACAGCCCAAAGAAGGATTTCTTTTGATGGTTGATGTGCAAGGAATTACCACAAATGCTTTGTTAGACTCTGGGGCAGACCAGAGTATGATGTCAAAAAGGCTTTGGAAGAGGATAGAGGCCCAAGAAGGATTTGTGCCTAGAACCCCTGCAAGCCAAGTTCACATCAGATGCATTCATGGTGTCCAGGATAACCAGTGGGACACTGTGATACCTGGATACAAACTATATCGTAATGATAGAGCTGATCAAATTGGTGGAGGGGTTGCGCTCTATGTTAGAGAGGGCATTGAGTCAGAAAGGATTAAAGTTTTGCAGGGAACAACATTTGCTGTAGAATCTCTATGGATTGAAATTCCATTTATGAAGGGGAAGGTGATGGCAGTGGGAGTATACTATCGACCACCTGGCCAGAATGAACAAATGGATGATGAAATGCTCAAAGAAATCAAGGAAGCTAACAAAAGTCACAACAGAGTAGTAATAATGGGTGATTTCAATTACCCCGGTATCGACTGGGTCAGTGTCACAGCAGGACAAGCTAAAGAGATAAAGTTTCTAGATGGAATAAATGACTGCTTCTTGGAGCAGCTGGTTCATGAACCGACCAGAGGGGAAGCCATACTGGACCTAGTCCTTAGTGGAACGCCAGATCTGGTGCAAGAAATAAGGGTGTTGGGACCACTTGGCAATAGTGATCATAGTATGATCATGTTTGATTTAATTAGTGGAGGACAGATAGTAAAGGCATCCACAGTACTACCTTTTAACTTTCAAAAGGGAGACTATGATAGAATGAGGAATATAGTTAGGAAAAAACTAAAAGGAGCGGTTCCAAAGGTTAAAGACTAACAGCAAGCTTGGGTGTTATTTAAAAATACTATCCTCGAAGCCCAGACCAGCTGTATTCCACACATTAAGAAAAGTGGAAGAAAGTCCAAAAAACTGCCAGCATGGTTTAAAGGTGAGGTCAGAGAGGCTGTTGCTGCCAAAAAAGCAACCTTCAGGAAATGGAAAAAAGAGCCAAATGATGAAAACTGGAAACAGCACAAGCACTGGCAAGTTAAATGCAAAGCATTGATAAGGCAGGCAAAACAGGAATTTGAGAAGAAACTTGCTACGGAAGCAAAAACACGAAATAAAGACTTTTTCAAGTACATTCGTAGCAAAAGGCCTGTGAGAGAGTCAATTGGACCATTAGATGATAGAGGGGTAAAAGGGGCAGTAAGAGGAAACAAGGCTATAGCAGAGAGACTGAATGAATTCTTTGCTTCGGTCTTTACTGAGGAAGATGTAGGGATGTTACCCAAGACTGAAGTGGTATTTAAAGGTGATACTGCAGAGGAATTGAGAGAAATATCGCTACACCGGGAAGATATATTACAACTATTTGATAAACTGAATAGTAGCAAATCTCCTGGACCGGATGGTATACATCCCAGAGTGTTGAAAGAACTGAAATATGAGATTGCAGACCTGCTATTGGTAATCTGTGAACTTTCATTAAAATCATCTGTAATACCTGAAGATTGGAGGGTCGCCAACGTAACACCAATTTTTAAAAAGGGTTCCAGGGGTGACCCAAGAAATTACAGACCGGTGAGCCTGACGTCAGTACCAGGGAAAATGGTAGAAACCATCATAAAGAACAAAATTACGCAGCATGTAGATAGTCATGGCCTAATGGGAGACAGCCAACATGGCTTTAGACAAGGAAGATCTTGTCTTACTAATCTGATATGTTTTTTGAAGGTGTGCATAAACAGGTAGACAAAGGTGAGTCGGTTGATATAGTGTATCTGGACTTTCAGAAAGCTTTTGACAAAGTCCCCCATCAGAGACTTTTGGCGAAGCTAAAAGGTCATGGGATAGGAGGCAGTGTACTATTGTGGATCGGGAACTGGTTAAAAGATAGAAAGCAGAGGGTAGGGCTAAATGGCCAATATTCCCAATGGAAAAAGGTGAATAGTGGAGTACCCCAGGGATCTGTACTGGGTCCGCTGCTTTTTGACATATTCATAAATGACCTGGAAAAGGGAATAACTAGTGAGGTTATCAAATTTGCAGATGACACAAAACTGTTTAAAGTTGTTAAAACCAAAGAGGATTGTGGAAAACTGCAGGAGGATCTGGATAAATTGGAAGACTGGGCATCCAAATGGCAGATGAAATTTAATGTGGACAAGTGCAAAGTTATGCACCTAGGAAAGAACAACCCACACTATAGTTACACAATGCAAGGCTCCACATTAGAAACCACCACCCAGGAAAAAGATTTAGGAGTCATTGTGGATAACATGTTAAAACCCTCCGCCCAGTGTGCAGCGGCGGCCAAGAAAGCAAATAGAATGCTAGGTATCATAAGGAAAGGGATGGAGAACAAAACAAAGGATATTATAATGCCTCTGTATCGCTCCATGGTACGACTGCACCTTGAATATTGTGTGCAATTTTGGTCACCGTATCTTAAAAAGGACATAGCGTTATTAGAAAAAGTACAGAGAAGAGCCACCAAATTGGTGAAGGGGATGGAAGGCTACTCCTATGAAGAGAGGCTAAGAAGGTTAGGGCTCTTTAGCTTGGAGAAGAGACGGCTGAGGGGAGATATGATAGAGGTCTATAAATTAATGAATGGAGTGGAACGGATAAACGTGGATCAATTGTTTACGCTATCAGAGTATAGTAAGACTAGGGGACATGTAATGAAGCTACAGGGTAAACTATTAAAGACAAATAAGAGAAAATATTTTTTCACTCAACGTGTAATCAAACTCTGGAATCTGTTACCGGAGGATGTAGTAAGGGCTGTTAGTATAGCTGGGTTTAAAAAAGGTTTGGACAAGTTCCTGGAGGAAAGGTCCATAAACCACTATTAAAAAGGGACCCAGGATATCAATGCTTGACCCAGTACAAGCATTGTGGAACCTGTCTTTTGGGGATATTGCTAGGTACGTATAACCTAGATTGGCCACTGTTGGAAACAGGATACTGGGCTTGATGGACCTCGGTCTGACCCAGTATGGCATGTCTTATGTTCTTATGTTCTTATGGTGCTGCAACATCATATCCCACCTATAGGCTAAGGGTTAAGTGCCTGGGGGAACAAGAGGAAGTCCTGTTAGCAGTGGTGCCTAGGCTACCCTTTGATTTGGTTCTAGGAAGAGACTGGCCAAGATTTAAGCAGGGTCTAGTGGAAGGGCTAGGAAAGAAGGAGGGAGAAGGATTAATGGTAATAGCTCCCGGGCCTTTATTTGGAAGTCCTCAGACCCCAGCTAAAAAGATGGTTAAGCGTCCAGAAGACCAAGCTACCCCAAAGCAGACATTCGTCTTAAAGTACCATAGGGTCACAGAGAAGGCCCAAGCTCCTAAGCGGGCAACCCCTCAAGCTGCTGGGTTTGACCTGTGCAGTATAGAAAATGTGACTGTACCTAGCCAAGGGAGAGCCCTGGTTGATACCGGTCTCCAAGTTGGAATACCTATTGGATGCTATGGGAGAGTAGCCCCAAGGTCTGGATTAGCCCTTAAATATTTCATCGATGTGGGTGCAGGAGTAATTGATCCCGATTACAGGGGCAATATTAAAGTTCTGTTATTTAATTTTGGACAGAATGATTATCATGTGAAGACAGGAGACAGAATTGCCCAATTGATCTGTGAGAGGCTGGGTTTTCCACCTGTGGAGGAGGTCACATCCCTGGAAAATTCTGAGCGTGGGACCAAAGGCTTTGGTTCTACTGACGTCAAAGGGGTTAAAAGCCTAGCTGCCACCTGTGCCCGAGAGAGGGAGGTGAATGAAGAGGAAGATTTGGGACCCCAGGTATCTGATTGTAAAGAAAAATCAGAGCCCCAAATAGGGGAGGACCTGACAGTGGTACAACAGGAAGAAATTAGGAAATTGCTTAAAGAATTCCCAGATGTGTTGACACCCATACCTGGGGAGACACATTTGGTTGCCCATGAAATAATAACTCCACCTGGGAAATTAGTTCGTCAAAGGCCATACCGCTTGCCTGAAGCCAAGAGACAGGAAGTTGTGGCACAAGTCCAGGAGATGTTGGACATGGGAGTAATAGAGGAGTCAAAGAGTCCCTGGAATAGCCCCATAGTCCTGGTGCCGAAGCCTGATGGATCTTTAAGATTTTGTATTGACTTCCGGCAGGTAAACGCAATATCAGTTTTTGATGCATATCCAATGCCAAGAATTGAAGAGCTGTTGGACCAGCTTGGACAAGCTCAATACTTAACCACCCTTGATATGACAAAAGGATATTGGCAAATCCCTCTAACCAGGGAGTCGAAGCCGAAGACTGCGTTCAGCACCCCCGTTGGCCTTTTCCAGTTCAAGAGGATGCCTTTCGGACTGCATGGAGCAGCGGCTACCTGCCAAAGGTTAGTGGATCAGGTACTTCGACCCCACCAAAATTATGCTTTTGCATATATGGATGATGTCATAATCCATAGTAACACCTGGGTGGAGCATCTAAAGAGGATCAGGGCAGTCCTGTGCTCCATGAAGCAAGCGGGAATCACTTTAAACCCAAAGAAGTGTGCCTTTGCAAATAGGGAGGTAAAATACCTGGGCCACCTAGTGGGAAGAGGAAAAATTAAACCTCTAATGAGTAAGGTAGATAGCATCGGGAATTTTCCCCCTCCAACAACAAAGAAACAACTAAGAGGTTTCTTGGGACTAATTGGATACTACCGCAGATTTATACCGCAATTTGCAGAGAAAAGTGCCATTTTCACGGATATGCTGCGGAAGAATTGTCCAAACCAGCTAAAGTGGACACCTGAAGCTGAAAAAGCATTTCCAGTCCTAAAAAGAAAATTGTGTACAGGACCGGTACTGAAAGGGGTGGACTTCAGGAAACCCTTTCTGGTTCAAACAGATGCATCGGATGTAGGGCTAGGAGCGGTTCTATCCCAGTGTCATGAAGGAGAGGAGCATCCTGTGATGTACCTGAGCAGGAAGTTGTCACCGGCTGAACAAAAGTATTCCACAATAGAAAAAGAATGTTTAGCTATCAAGTGGTCAGTGGAGGCGTTAAGGTTTTACCTTACAGGGAGAAAGTTCCAGTTGGTCACAGAACATGCCCCACTTAAGTGGTTGCAGCAAATGAAGAACCACAATGCCAGGTTGACACGCTGGTACATGGCCTTACAGGCATTTGATTTTCAAGTGGAACATCGTGCTGGGAAGTTACACAAGAATGCGGATGCCCTTTCCCGTATTACGGACTGTAGAGAAGAAGTTTCATCAGTTAAACCAGTCCGTAATAACTTAAGCAGGGGGGTATGTGATAAGGAAGCTTATCATAGCTCAGGAAGGAGCTATAGTAAAGGTGAAGTGACTCTGAACAAGCAACCTGTCAGTTCTGGTAGAAATAAGAAAATAGAATTTTGCCATAAAAGACTACCAGTCCCAGAATGCACCAGGTTTCCAACAGCCATTAGAGGAGCTGAAGTGGGGAAACGTGTGTTCAATCAAGAGGGCTATGAGGTAATCCCTAAGCACTCATCTCAAAGGGCAGGGCCTGATTCAGCACAGCTGCGCTGTGCTAGGGTGGATCACTCATCAAAGCAGAATAAAGGTAGAGTTTATTCTACAGAGAAATATCCTCATCATCTGGGAGATCCTCAGAATTATCCTCAGTTTCATCTGGGAGATCCTCAGAATCAGCTTGGATATCCTCATCTTGGAGGTCTTCATCATCTGGAGGATCATCAGAAGCAGAAGCCAGACCGGATGGACAGAGAGGGCAAGAAACCCTTTGGAAGAAAGAAGAGAAAAGCATTTGGGAGGTCTAAAGGAGTCCAGAGCAGTACGTATACTGTGAGACATTCAAAAGGCCAGCATACACCATTGGACTGGGGAAAGCCAGAGGAATGGTGCTGCAGAGCTAGGAATCTCTAGACGGTACCTGTGAGGGAGACGGCTGCACGTGGAAGGGACCCTAAGACCCGTGCCAGAAGGTATGTGAAGAGAGATCCAGTGTCCAGGGATCTGGATTGGAAGGCTGGACGTAAGAACTGGACTACATACTGGCCAGGCTATTTAGAGAGGAACTCTAACAGCAATGGAAGCTCAGGTATGAACACTGATCTATGCCCTAGCTATAACCTTGAAAGACAGCAGGGAAACAAGTATTCTCCTGAGAGTGCTACATTGAGAAATTCCTCTGTGCCAATCCATGATATTGAACCCATGATTGTTGAAGAAGGGGGAGCGGTCTTAGATACAGGCTGTGAATATATGGATTGCTCTCTGTCTAAACTCCTTTGGTAATTTTCTGTTACAAAGTACAGCAACCATCACAAAGAAATACAAACTTGTTCTTTAATCTACTCAGAAAAGCTCCTGCGTAGGATTTTGAGCCATGCAGTAGAAATTAAGCCAGCTAAGGGGTTTCAGCTGGATAACTGCTAGCAATTGAGCCTTACCTAATTGCTTGTGAGCTCTGAGGGAATCACTTCTGAATCTATGTGTGAAGATATAAGAAGTTAACCTGAAAAGAACAGTTTTTCCCTTCTTTGTGGGTTTTGCTTGTTGTGTGAAACACTGCTAAGAAAATATTAGCTAAAGCCTACAGAAAAGACCAGTTTGTTACCAACCAGGTCTTTATTCTTTTCATTTGATTGCCTGACAAGTTCATCTGTTGTTTTCCTGATTTTGTTTTCTCAGTTTAACACTGAAAGCAAGTATCCTGTTTTATGTGCTACCAAGCATATCTGTGTTGGGAGAAATAATCCCATAAATAAATATCTTATTGGCTTTACACTCAAGCACAACTAATTATTGTGAGCAGCTGTGTCTGGTGTGAATGGACTGCATTTCCCACAATCCCTTGCAAATCATATTGATATATGCACTTGCCAAGACTGTGAACATTCTCACCCAGGCAGCAGTTGCAGAACTCGAACCCTGGATTCATCACAGTCGAGTAAAGTCAGCAGCCATTGATAGCATTGTAGAAAGGAAGGTAGCTATGAAAAGTTTTAGCAATGTGGCAACATTACCCTATACCCCAAAATGATGCTTTTACGTAAGTATAATATGTGATTTAATTCTCACCCTTTCTCACTTGTGGGTTAGAATAATCAAAGGGGGGAATGTGGCAGGCTATGGCCTATAATAGTCTGCAAATATGGAAGGCCTATAAGTTAGGCCCTGATCCCAACCCCCATCTAAGAGAAAGAACCAAAGTCTGTAAAAGTCTGAGAAAGCTGTTTTAAAATTGCTTAATAAGAAGTTTTCATGAGTGCATAAATCTTCCATTATTCTTTTGTGTTCTGATGATAGAAATGTTTCAATACATGCATTCCTAGAGCTAGAAACGACCTCGGAGCAGGATAGTATCAATGCCTAGAAACTGCACCTTTGTTAGAACAGTCCGGGAAGGGGGAGCAGGGAGCTAGGCCCAGAAAGGATCTCTGATTGGACAAGTGCAGGGAGCGTTGGAACCAATAGAAAGTCTGCATGTATCAAGCTGAAGAAAAATGTATAAATGAATATGTTTCTGTAAGAACTTTGCTCAGTCCTTTTTGAAGCTTTGACTAACTGAGCCATGTGCACAATAAATTGACTTGGATCTTTGAACTGACTCCTGGTATTATTTATTGCATGCTTATCAGCTGCTACAATACAACATGGGTTCTATGAACATATGCCATTGATGTTAAACCGGCACATGTCTGGGAGAATGAACAAAAATTCCCAGAATCTGTTAGTGCTAGCGGTTGATTCTGAGGCTATGTTGTGGCAGTTATAAAATACTGAACAAGATTGAATTAGTGAATTGTTGAATGAGGTATTTTCTTAGTTGTAACCTCATTGACTAGTGACACCATGAACCTTTCAGTTATGCATTACTCTTAATTGAGTTGCTTCATTTATCAATGAAAGCTTGTGTTTTGTTTACTCACACACATATGCATTTAGGTGTTCAGTTGAAGCTACACTGACACATTATATTGTATAACCTATATACCAAGTTATACATTGAGTTTAGATTAAGTATACATACTACTATGTTTGATGTTATACTCATTACATTGATTGAGTTAATTTGATTTTACTTATATCATTTCAGTATTAACTTCTTTTATTGCTTGTGTGTATTCACAGTATAAGTACTCATGCAGTATATCTTTCAGTGCATCTGATGTGCTTAAACCATTCACAGGTACACTACCAAAAAACTGCCTCCAGTTTTGCAACTGATTCCTATAGATTTTGGGGTGCTGAATCCAGGAAAAATAGCCAAAATGTTCCATCACGTCACGTTTTCTTGCAAAATTAGATTTCTTACCCATATAAGGAATGTTCACATAATTTCTTTTTAGCCGACTGCAGTTTATTTTCTTGGCCCAAAATAGAGGTTGTAATGGTTAACTAACTAGAAACACTCCCTCGTGATATTTTAGAGTGTTTTGTATTCATTTTATACATTAACAGGACAATTGGGAGGCGGGGGGCTAAATCCAGTACTCGCGCTGGCGCATGTTCTTTCCTGTTCGCCTCGCCTCGTTCGCTCGCTCAAACACGGTGGTTGCAACATGAACATTCCTGTCAAATTTCAGTTTCTTGCAAGTTCATTATTACCTTTTGTTTGCTCAGTCGTAATCCAGCTTTATTCCAAAGTGGTTCACTACAGTTGTAGTTTGCAGTGCTGTGTATTTGTGATGGCTCACAGAGCCAGAGGTTGCATCAACTCTCCGGACAGTTTTTGTTTTATTTGTGGGGAATATACCGTGAAAAAGCGGCAGAGGAACATTTCTGCATTTATTAAAAAAGTATATTTCGCCTATTTCGGTTTGAAGTTAGGCGATCAAGACAAACCGTGGGCTCCTCACAAAGTGTGCAAGACATGTGAGGAAGATCTACGCTTATGGATGAAAGGTAAAAAACAAGATTTCGTTTCGGAATACCTATGATGTGGCGTGAACAAAGAGACCACAGCAGTGACTGCTATTTTTGCTCTTGCATTGTGAAGGGATACAACTTAAAAAATAAGAACGTAATAAGTTACTCCAACCTTCCCTCAGCAATTAGGCCTATGCCTCATAGCAACGAAGTACCTGTGCCTGAACCACCAAAATCTTTGGATCATATTTGTGTGGAAGGTTCTGATCATGATGAGACTCATCAGATGGCTTTTCCCGATGAGTCCAGTACTTCCGAGTTTGAAACTGAACCAGATCCGAAACCTGAACTTTTCTCTCAAGCTGAATTGAATGATTTAGTCCGGGATTTAGGACTCCCAAAAGATGCTGCCCAACTGCTAGGTTCTCGGCTTAAACAGAAAAATCTATTGTCACCAGGAACAACTTTTTATTGGTACCGCAACCGCGAGACACAATTTTTGAAGAATTTCAGCAGAGAGGAAGATTTGGTATTTTGCAACGATATATACGGAGTGATGGAAAAGTTTCAACTCAAGTATGATCCTGCTGAATGGCGGCTGTTCATTGATTCGTCAAAAGACAGCATAAAAGGTGTTCTTCTTCATAATGGCAACACATTCGCTTCAGTTCCTATTGCTCACTCTGTTATTCTCCAAGAAAAATACGAGAATTTGGCCCCGATTCTTCAGAAGATTCCTTTTGATGAGCATAAGTGGATGATTTGTGGAGACTTTAAAATTCTATCCATGCTATTAGGGCAGCAATCCGGTTTCACCAAATATCCCTGCTTCCTTTGCTTGTGGGATAGCCGGGCCCGCAACCTACACTGGGGGAAAAAAGACTGGCCAATTCGGGAGTATTTGAGACCCGGTGAGAAAAATGTTCTTCATGAGAGCTTGGTACCTCGTGATAAAATTCTATTACCACCTCTCCACATTAAGTTGGGTCTCATTAAGCAATTCATCAAGTCCCTTCCAAAAGATGGTGAGTGCTTTCGGTACCTTTGCTCAAAGTTCCCCCGACTTTCTGAAGCAAAGCTAAAGGAAGGAGTGTTTGTTGGCCCTGATATAAGGAAACTCATTTCAGATGGAGCATTCGCTGAAACAATGTCTGAGAAGGAAAAAGAAGCCTGGGATTCCTTCAAGGATGTTGTTCTCAAATTCTTGGGGAACAGGCTGGATGAGAACTATAAGGATATTGTTGCCAGGATGCTCAATGCCTTCAAAGAACAAGGCTGTAACATGAGCCTGAAAGTCCATTTCTTGCACTCCCATGTGAACTACTTTCCCGAAAACATGGGGGCGTACAGTGAAGAACAAGGTGAAAGGTTTCACCAGGACATCAAGGACGCAGAGAGAAGGTACCAAGGAAGATGGAACACCACTATGATGGCTGATTTCTGCTGGTTGCTGCTGCGGGAAACCCCAGATGAAAAATACGCCAAGCAGCGCACCAAGAGAAGCATTCGGGGGAAGAAGAAACGGGCCCACCAGGAGATTGATTGACCCAAGAATGACTTTAAAATCTAAACTGTGTTGACAAATATCGTGTTTTTACTAAACTTTGAAATAAAAATTTGCTAGTTATTACCACAGTGTCGGATCTCATTTATTAGAATTTTATTTTCACACCATCGGGTGTTTGTCTTCATGTATTGCAATGGTGCGGTTTGCGTTTTCTATTCTTACATACATACCTGTACAACATTTTTTGCACATTTCTTTGCTTTGCTTTGTGTCTAACCTCGCTCTTATATGCTCAATGTTTGTGCACATGTATGTGGCTGTTTTAAGTGCAGACAATTTTGCTACCATCACAGTGTGTTTTGTTGACATTACTCTATTCTTATGTGCTGCCTTGTTACAATTTTCTTTATTCTTATTTGAATAACTACTAAACAATTAGTATAAAGAATTCATCCAAGAAACTTTTATCTCGATTGCACTCAATCTGAAACGTTCACCTCAAACTGCTAACCCAATGTAGCAAAAATTCTGTACGTGATGGAGCAAATTGGTTACCAAATTTGGATTCAGCGCACCAAAAAACGTAAAAATCAATCGAAACATTAGAGGCAGTTTAAAAAAAATTTTTTTTAGTGTACCTGTATAATTATTAGACTTTATTTAACCATGTCATTTGGTTCTGACCTGCATAGTAGTCATATTAGTTAGTTAGGTTTTAAAAAGGAATATGCTCCCTTGCAGCAATTTCCATCTTAAAAGAGGGGGAAATATAGGGCTGGTACTTGGGGCCTGCTCAGAAACTAAAGCCTGAACCATGCAATATGGCTTCCTATTACAAGATGGGGCCTGTTCTGAACCAAACAAGATGGAGTCCTTCTGCTATGTTCTCAGCATCAAACCTGCAAATCAAGCAATTTTGCAAGGTCATGTACTTTACAGCAGAGTTACTGTTTCCAACCAAAACTATATGCAAGAAAACTCAAGGCTGAGGTCAGAGACTGTACTGCTGGTCCTAGCATTTGCAACAATGTATGGACTTGCATACCAGCATCTTTCTCGTACCATGCACCTTTGGAGAAGGACCACCTGACCACTGTTACATGATTCGCTGAAGATGACATACAGGAGCTGAAACCAGCCAATCACCATGTCGTGATTAAGAGGTCAGGACGAAGAATTATACGCTGGACATGGAGGGATGCAGAACACTTCTGGACACTCTTTTGGATACTTTTGGGCACTTGGGGACCACTTTTAGACTTGCAGTGTTCTTGAATACTTTGTGAGAACTTTAACTTAGCTCCCTGATACTGGCAGTTATGATTATTGCAGTTTCTAGCCCTGCTTTCTTGTCTGTCTGTTTCTAAAAGACAGTGTGCAAGGACAAAGACTAAGCTCGGGAAGGATTGAATCTCTCTCACAGACCTAAAGCTTGGTGCTGTCGAGTGACTTGGCCGGATTGACTGCAGTCTGCGTTGGACCTCTGCCATACTTTGGAATTTGTGCCATTCCTGAGACAACTTCTTGGACTGTAGGGTTGGTACCCCTGCAATTCTGCAGCTGCAGATTTCCAGCCTACTCAGATGCTGAAGCCTGAAACAAAGCTGACCAAACAAGATGGTTTCCTGCTACACAGGGCTTTTGCTGTGCTTACAGTCTCAGACCTGAACTTCACACAAATGCTTGCCAAGTGATCATACCTGAGCATACAGAAGACTATTGCTTCTATCCAATTAGTTGTCTACATGCAAGAACATCTGCTTCTCTGATCTTCATCATCCACTAACTATGCTACTGGCCTTGGGATGTCTGGAACTGCATACTGTTATCTTCCCTCATTATGGCTGCTAGGTCTGCAGGATGAACACCTGTTCATTACCTTCTGATTCGCTGAGAACACCTCGGACTGTCTTGTGCCAACCAATCACCAGACCTATGACAGAGACTCATCACAAAGAATAATACAATCTACAGAGAAGAACTTTCGTGCCTTTTTTGCTGTTTGTGCCCTGTTTACCTTGTGTCTGCTACCTGATCTGTCTGCAAGACAGACACACACTACGTGTGTGCAAGGCCGTTGTCCTAAGAATCGAGATAGGACTTTCACAGATACCTTCAGCTCTGTGTTCTCCCATGGCTCGCCTCTGAAAGGGCTGTAGCCTGCGTTATCTAGCCTAGCTGCCTCTTTGGACCTGTGCTGCTCCAGAGATTTATCAGACCTCAGTCACCAGAGTGCCAGCAGGAGCTAAGGTACAGTCTTATTTCTCTTCCTCCGGATGGGCAATGGTTAGCTAGAAACGTATTCCATAACTCTTCTCAGTGCAGAGCGAATCAGTGACTTCTGGCTACTAATCAGTGATTTATCACTTTGTCTAACTGTAATTTTGTGCCGCAACAAATTGCTACCTCATCTTTCTAATTATGTATCCTTAGCTATAGGTCTGTACGGGGTATGTTTACTAAACAGCGCTAACGTTGCAGCGGCGACGTTATCGCGTGATATGTGATGTTATCACGCGATAATGGCGCATTACCATGCAATAACGTCACGTATCGAGCGATAATGTCTCCGGCGGTGTTAAGGTGCACAGAGGGTGGAGTAAGGCTGCCCAGAGGGCGGAGATAAGGAGTCAATGGGTGCAGAGTGGGCAGGGAGAGGCCCTAGGCACATTAACATTCTGAAATCAGAGTCTGAAAATTAACGCCAGTGAAAACCTTGCGTTAGAGGCACATTTGTAGGAGAGAGAAACCAGTTCAGTTAGCAATGTACAGCAAAGGCAGGGCGACCCAGATAAGTGATAGTAGTGATACATGTGCAGTAACAAAACATGCAAAAACCAGAGAAATAATAACCAGAACCAAAATAGAAATACAAAACACAGAGTTGGCCAATAGAAAAAACAATGATAAACGGTAATCAACACTACCCATAAAGAATAAAAAGGAAGATGTCACTTTTGGAAGGGTCAATTCTGATTCCCCCTACAAAGTGAATGTTCCAATATTGATAGTGTTGATGAGGGTTTGCTGTGGTATATATTGGGCAGCTTGCTTATGTGGCTTTCACATGTGCAGCAACAGCATAGTGCCCAAGTATGAAAGGGCACTACGGTGAGGCTGCAAATGGGGTACAGGGGGTTGCAGGCGGGACATGCAGTGGGGCAGCTGGGGCACATGGTGGGCTAGGCAGATGCCTGGTTGACACATAAGAATGTAGAAACAGAAAACCAGCAAGACAGCAACTGACCAAGGGCAAACATGTCCACGAGTGTGTGTCCCACAGTGTCCCAGGGGACAGTACCCAGCAAGTACCCCAAAGGGCACATAAGATTGGCAGGCGGTGCCGGGAGGAAGCATGGATGTCTAGGCAGGCACCACTACCCCATATCACGCACCATAGGAAGCCACCTACCAGCACACTGGATGGCCTGGGACTGCACACCACCAGCACCACCGGCACAAGGGCATGTCAGCATGGTGGTGGAGTGGTGCTGGTAGTGGAGGGGGCAGTGGAATCTACTCACAGCAGACTAAGGCCAAGCCCTGTTTAGGTGGGTGCCATGCACTGCAACAGACAGGGTCTGTCTGACGAACAATCATGGTATCCCCAGGGAATGTTTTGCCTCCGTGGCAACAGTTTGGTGCAGTACACACAGTCAGTATATTCAGTGGCAGACAGTCACAGGTTCAAGTCCCAGCTGTGGCTCCTGCAGACCATGTCACTATATTTTACCCAGTACAAAACCGTAGTAACAAAGACAGAACCTTTATTGCAGATAAAATAAACATGCCATAAACGCCTATATTTTACCCTACAGAGCACATACACCATAAACATGTGCAACCCCTAGAGCAGAGTTTCCCAACTGCCATCCTGGAGGGCCAAACATCATTCATGTTTCATGCTGTCCCTAATAAATATGCCTGTGATGCATTTGTATGCACTGCCCCCATTGTATGCAAATGTATCCATGCATATTCATTAGGGACAGCCTGAAAACCCAAACCGTGTTTGGCCCACCAGGACCGGATTTGGGAAACTGCCCTAAAGCAGCGGCCAATAGGGGCACAAACACCCATACACACAGGCTCCACTATCCAACGGCTCATGGAGAGTCAGGCTGTTGGGCCCTGCGTGGAGCAGCATCTACCAGTACTAGCACCTGCATACCTTAGCAATGCCATCTTAAACTTTGAAACACATTCCACATATATCAAAAGGTTGCTATGATTAATGTCAGATAACAAATCCTAAGTTAAACACAATTTGTTGACAGAGATACATCATAGCAACCTTTCTGATATCTGTGGAGTGTGTTTCAGTGTTTGTTTCTGACAGTGTTTACCACCCGGGGAGTGACCCTAACAGTATTGCGTACCATAGCAATGCCTGCACTCTGCCCAGGACTGGTGTGGCGGCCAGGGCTGCCAACCATCTCTATCTTTGCACAATGCTGAAATAGGTGTGGGAGTGTGTGTTTGTCTATCCAGTGTTTTGTGGCTGCCTATACCTTACTGAGCCCACAATGCTTGCAGTGTTTCCAGTGTTAGCCTGGCAATGTGCATAATGAGGAGCAAGGTACTGTGGGTATGGCCCAGACAGGGCGGCCTGGGCAGGATGCATCTGCACAGGATATAGGGCAATGGCTGGGACATTGTGGTGCCCGACCACCACCTGCACGGACAGGGTGGCCACAGCATGTCATGCTGGGAGGTCACTCTCACCCTGACTGAGCAGTGATCATGGCATGGCTTGGTTCCCCCATAGTGCTATAAAGTCTTTCTCTCAAATAATATCCATGGGTTCCTTTTTCTGGGGTCCAGTCACTGACATACCTGCTTGGTGTGTGTGCACACAGTTTCTTCAGGAACATGTACTAGCTAGTAGACTGTCTGCAATTAGCATATGTATGGCTGGGGCCACCTTGCAGGCTGCAGTGGGTGGAGACTGACTGTGCTCTTTGCTGATGAATGTCAGATAGTGGTGGGGGGCAGCTAAGCTTTTACAGGCCTAGTGCCTTTCTGTCAGTGCCCTATGTGATACATTCAGATCTGCATTCTGCCCTGTAGTGTGCCCATTCCCCAGCAGGAATGGGGTTGATGGTTCTCTCTACTGCCATCATTGCAGAGATGTAGACTGTGGATCTGTTGGTGGGAGATCCTGCCCCCTACCCTGACCCACTGAGGGCGGGTTGGGTGGTGCTACACAATCTGCTTTTGGGTCTGAACACCACCCTTCTCTTATAACATGTGACCATGGCAACCACACAGAATATGCACTATTCTGGATGCATCATAGTCCACAAGGACTAAACATGACTGGAAAATACAGATGGACACAAGTGTGTCTGCAAGGACTACCTATCACACACTAACACTGATGGGGACCTGCAGCACAACCTATCTCAGCCAAGCCAGGTGCTGCGGACCTGGTGCTGGGCACCCCACCTCACTCTAAGGGTGAGCACAGGAACCACACAATGTCATGCTCTGTAGCTACTCTGTGCCAGTAACACACACGGTCAGTTCCCCCTACCAGGCCGGGGTGCTATAGAGGCGCATACCCCATCTTGTGATCAGATGTAGGCTGCTGATCTGCATGTGCAGTGTATCATGGGTACAGGTGGGTCTACCCTATACTGGTAACCACAAAAGACAGTTTGTGTGGTGACCTGCAGTCTTTCTGTAGCCAACCAGCGGTGTGTTAGATGCTATAGAGATGTAGCCCACTGGTTACTTCAATGACTGTGGAGGCAGAGGTCATGTGTTTGATCCCACAATGGTGTTTTTTAATATGGCTGTCTGGGGCTTTTCCTCTTAATTTAAATCAGTGCTGCTAGCAAAACCACCCTCACAGTGCCGTAGCCTAAGGCGCCATTTAAAGCACCCTGTAGGGTACATTATAGGGTGCCTTGGCGGAAAGGGCACTTTATAATGTGCCCTATGGAGTGCCTTATAGGTCGCCTTAGGTTACGGCACTGTGTTTTTGCTAGCAGCACTGATTTAAATTAAAAGGAAATGCCTCAGACAGCCTTCTTACATAACACCACTGCAGGATCAAACCCATGACCTCTGCCTCCACAATCATTGCAATAACCAGTGGGCTACATCTTTATAGCTCCTAACACTCCACTGGCATGAACTTACAGTTAACACGCGTTAACGTGCCACATCGCCCACTATAGCGTGATACAGATTCTTGCTACCTTGCCGCAGGAACGCCCACAACCTTATATGGCATTCTTCACATTAACGCTGCAACTAGTGCCGGTAACATTAAGATGGTTTAGTAAACATACCCCTATATTTTTCTACCTCGCTGTCCATAATAAACATTATATATATATATATATATATATATATATATATATATATATATATATATACAGACAAGTCTTCTTCCGTGGCTCATTACCAGCACACTCATAGAACTTCAGGCTGGGTATTAGTAATTAACTAATTTCCCCTGGACACAACTGAGAGCCTAACTTATCTTTGTGTGCTACTAATAATCCCTACAGGACCCAGTCACAATTGTTCTTCTTTTTTTTTTTTTTATTGAAAGTTTTTCAAAAACATACTTACAACAAAAGTATACAGGAAATCCAGATACCAATGAGACACCATAACATACAGGAAAACCATCCTTATATAATAAAATAAAACTCATCAACATCTATTCATAGCCCACAAAAAGGGGAGAGTTACAAAAGCAACATAAGCCAAAAGAAATTTCAAGAACCAAGTTCTAAACTAACACACAGCACAACACAATCTAACATCCCCTCTTCTCCCTACGTAAGTGTGCCTAATTGTTTACTATCCAAAAAGACCTGTAATTGGGAAGGATCAAGAAAAATAAATTTAGACCCCTGAAATGTAACAATACATTTACAGGGGTACCGAAGAAAAAAACCTGCCGATAAGGCCAATACCCTAGGCTTCATAGCCAAAAAAGCCTGTCGCCTAAGTTGAGTGGCCTTACAGACATCAGGAAACATTTGTACCTTATCACCACAAAATAGAATAGACAACCGCTTAAAGTACAATTTAAAGACAGCTGACTTATCAGACTCAGAAACAAACGTAACTACCAAGGTAGCCCGAGAGAGAATAGTATCCTGAGAATCTTCCAAAAATTTGGTAAGGTCTAGGTCTGGTCCGCCCTGTAGAGTATCAAACCCACCAGGAGGATCGACCTTTACCTTCTTCCCAGTCAAATAATACATCTTAGAAACCAAAATAGATTCTGGGGAAACCAAACCCAAGGATTCTTTCAAATATTTCCTAAAAAGAATCTCTGCAGATAATAAATGACAAACAGGAAAGTTCAACAGCCTGATATTCTTAGCCCTAAATTGGTTATCATACATTTCTAAGCTACGGTGAACAAACAAACTCTCCTTAATACTGGAAACACTAGTAGATTTAAGAGTAGCACACTGATTTTCACACCTAAGAAGCTGAGAAGACATATTCCCCAACACTTCTTCATGGTCAGACAGCTTATTGGCAACCTCCAACGAGAAGTCACAAAGCTGTGAGACAGTGGGAGTCAAGATATTCTCAATACGGGATACACTCCTCCAGATATCCACCAGGGTAACCTGATCCTCAGGTACCTCCCTGGGGACCCCCGGAGCAGAAACCCAGGCAACTGGCTTCAACTTCCCCCGAGAAACTACTGGGGTACTTTGTTTAACTTGATCCCCCACATCACCAGAAGAGGCTGGAGAAATATAAACTGGAAGAGAAGGTGGGGACCTATCCGGAGAACTTCTGTTTTCCTTCTGTTTACAATTGTTCTTCTGACAAAAGGTAAGGTACTGGTCTAAATTCTCCTGGGTGTGGAGGTCTATTCTAGACAGATGGATAATTTGTTATTTGTCTGAAGTTCAGAGCGAATCAATGACATTGGTTGCTAAAACAGTGATTTATTGTCTTAGTAAATGCAATCATAGGGCTCCATAACTTGTTTCCTCAGAAAACTGACATTCTATATCTGCATTATTTTTCTATCAGCAATAAAGTCTAATTTACATAGAAACACAGGGTTGGTTCCTTTATCTCACGTGGTTCATTTGCCAGATAGATCTATAGAATCTTGGGAAAAATGGAAAGTAGCAATTACCCCTGTTCCTATCAAGTATTTATATATATATTTATTATTTGCTACTGACAATAGCCCCCACAGGTTTGTGTGCATCCAGAATGAGTAATTCTGAATGAGCCACACCCCTACAATCCACAACAACATGGTTTCAGGCCAGGACGGAGTGGAAATACTGCACACATCCCTCATGGACAAATCATAAAGGGGATTAAAAAGTCAAAACAAGGATTTATACTAATATTCCAAGATATTGCAGCTGCTTTTGACTCCATTTGTCATAACTTACTAATAACAAGACTCCAAGAGATTGGAATTAAGGACACAGCACTACTCTGGTTCATATCATACTTAACAGATCGCACATGACAAATGAAAGTAGGACAAACCAAATCTAAGCCAACAAGGAGTACTATAACTATATATTCAGCCAATCTGCAGCATCATTCAGAAACACAAGTTGAATTACCACATCTTTATTTATTTATTTAACAAACATTTTATACCGTGCTTTCCACGTGATCAAATGCGGTCTACAAGTAACAATGTTCTGAAAAGTACACTAAACATGGACTTATTCAGTTACATGGAACCGAACATAACTATTTACATAGCTGAAGTATAATCATAACAGGATCGTTACATGGAACAAAAATAACTATTCACATAGATGAAGTACAATCATAGCAGGGTAGGAGTACCCTTTAACTATATACAATTGATGAGCAATGTTGATGTATTATTTGCTCTATCAGTCCGTTGCCAATAAATTACAATCTTGTATTTGACTCACTGTTGACTTGCTATTTGGTTTGCTTTTTGACTTGTTGTGTCATCGGCTTGAGTGTCGGCACTTGACTGTGAGCCATAGTGGGAGGAAAAGAGGAATGTTTTGAGTTTTTTGTGGAAGACTTTAATGTCATTTTGTTCTCTGATGTGCTCTGGGAGCTCGTTCCAGAGGGTAGGTGCAGCATGAGAGAAAGCTTTTTTATTTGTTAATTTTTTGGCATTTCTGAAGTCATGTGGGGTTTCAAGTTTATGTTTATATTTGCTTCTTTGGGTCCTTTTTGATGTTTCAATAGTGATAAGGATATTCAGGAAAGATGTGGCTATGTTGTGGATTATTTTAAAGGTGGTGACCAGAAATGTGTAACTTATGCGGCTATGAATAGGTAACCAGTGTAAGTCAGATAATATGGGAGTGATGTGTTCTATGGTTCTGATGTTTAGGACTGATCTAGCTGCCACATTTTGGGCTAGTTGTAGCCTTCTAAGGGTTTGTTTTGATAGATCCTGTAGAATGGAATTCGCAAAGTCAAAGTGAGGGGTGATGATAGCTTGTATTACAGTTTTGAAGTCCTGTAGATGGATCAGTGGTCAGAGCTGTTTTAGTAGCTTTAGCTTGTAATGTACTTTTTTCACAGTATTTTTTGTGTGAGTTTCCATACGGAGGGTCTGGTCCAGTGTGACTCCTAAGTATTTCACCTCCCTTTTTACCATGATGTTGGTTTCCTGTAGGCAGATTGATGTTGGTAGTACAAAATTTTGATCTCTAGTGACATACAGTATTTCTGTTTTGGAGTAATTAATGTAGAGATTATGTTTTTTAAGCCACTGTGAAATCTCTATAAAACACTCTGATAGTATTTTTGTTGGAGAGTTTGGGATGGTGAATGGAATATAGAGCATAATGCCGTCCGCGTATATGTGGTACTATACTCGGAATCTCTTCAAAATTAGACAGATAAGTTGAAGATATAAATTGAAAAGAAGGGGCAATAGTGCGGATCCCTGGAGGAGACCTTGTTCCTGGCTGAAGGTTGTTGATGTTTCTTGGTTGATCCTCACTGTTTGGGTTCTATCTTTTAAGTATGAGGTAAACCATTTAAGAACTGATGCGGTCTGTGAAGCATTAGTAGATGATTTACGCTATCAAATGCTGCCGTAATGTCCAAGAATAGTAGGATAAATGTTTGTTTAGAGTTATCTATTCCTCTTGACAGAGTGTCAGTTAAAACTATAGGGAGAGTTTCCACTCCGTGATATGGGCGGAAACCATATTGGTGTTCGTCGAGGGGGGCTGATGTATCTATGAAGTCCTGAAGTTGAATCTGGACTACTTTTTCTGTTAGTTTGGCCAGGAAAGGTATGCTTGAAATTGGTCTGTAAGAGTTAGATGAGCTCTTGTCAAGTGTTATATTTTTTAGGATTGGGCGTGTTTGAGTGAGAGTGGTAAGTATCCGTTCTTGAGTGATAGGTTAATTATGGGGCAAATGAAATTTGTCATTTCAGGAACTGTTGTTTTTAGCCAGTGGACAGTAATCTTATGATATACCTACCATATAATACCTCAAAACCTAATCACACAGAAGTAGTAACTTGCTTCAATGAAGTCTCACATTGGCTTTTCTCACACAAGCTAGCAATAAACTATAAAAAGACAGAGGTATTATTCATTACTAAGGATAGGACATTCACCCCTCCAACTACACTAAAGTTAAAGAAGCAACATTGGAAGTCAAACATTGGAAGTACAAAATCTTGGAATAATCTTAGATCAGAGACTAAGGGGGTCATTCCAGAATACAAATAAAGGGTTTGTATGTGCTGTGGGGATGTTTATGTGCCAAAAACGTCCTAGACTATATTCTGAAACACTGCTGACAATCATGTTCATGGCGCTAGCATGGGGATCTCAGAACATAGGCAGAAGATAGCGGATCAGGGGTGTGGCCAGTCACGGAGACATAGAAAGCATATTCAGGAAAGTCCTGTGTATGTATTATTTCCCAGAAACATCCACGTTATTCCTGCTGAAACATGATATAAGGCTAGGACTTAGTAAATATTCTGCTGTACTCTGCAATGCATCCCATATAAAAGAATGGTTGTGACAAGTATGTTTTAAACTGGTGTGAATGCAGTCTGAAAAAATACAAGATGCAGTCTTAAGGTACTGGGCGCAGAAGTGAGGGAATGTTGTAATGTAAAAAACATTTCTAAACACCCTTACAGAAATATTAAGAAGATCAATAGTGTTTATTCAGGCTATGCACCTATATGCTGTTTGTGCTGAAGGAGCCAATCTATGGGATCCTAACAATTCCTATGTTCAGAAAAATGGGACTGCTGATGCAGGGATAGTATGGGCATGAGCATTTTGGGGTGAGAAACGGAGATCATATTTGTAGTCCTGGTACCTCATGCGATTATGTTATGTCATAGCTGTTTTGTATAGATTCAGGGCAGACTTTTGGCAGAATCATGTTTTTGTGACAGAATGTGTGTGTGTGGTTTGACGGGTGTATGGGGGGATCTAGTGTGCTCATCTGTAGTTCAGGGGGGACATGAAAGCCTGGCCATTACTTGGACTGTATGGATGATTGCAGTGTCACCAGGTGCCAGTGTGACTGGGCAGTCAAACTCAGAGAGGGTTCATTATAGCTAAATGTCAAAGCATATCCCCATCAATAAAGGACCCTGAGAATAAGAGCACTCAACAGTGCAAAGAGCACTAATGTATGCCCATAATACACATTTTTTGAACCTATGCTGAATCCTTCTGGATTATTTTACATAAGGCACTCTAATTAGGTCAGATATTGTTAGCAGTGTGATAAGGCAGTCATACACCCGCTGTGCCTGGAAATGGGAGACACGACTGATGTAGTGCCAACATTCCCTGGATTGTCCCATGCAGCCCACAACCCTCCCCAGGCCAGGATCAATGAGACCTGCAAGACTGGTGATCTATCTGGAGTCTGGCTACTTGGTGTAATGGCACAGGGATCTCCCCTCCCATGCCCACACAGCCCTGACTAGGGGATCAGTGCCACAAAGCTGGCTGTGAGAAGACAGACAAGTTGCCCCCCAAGTAGTGGATGTATACAGACTGACATACACCAGATGAGACAGGTGTAGCTGCTGTAAGAAATGACACTACCCAGATAGGTGGGCCTCAGATGCCATAGCCAGAAGGCCCTGCTACAACTACAACAACTATTATTGATCATTTGTGTAGTGCTACAAGGCATATGCAGCGCTGCACAGACACACGTAACAGATGGTCCCTGCTCAGTGGAGCTTACAATCTAGTCAAGACAGACAACACAGCAGCTGTGAATAGGATACATCCAGGGGGAATGGTCAGGAAACACAAGGGAGCTTAGGTGAATCTGATTCAACAGCGGCACTGATGAGGTGAGCACTCAGCCTAGATTTGGAGGGGCCAGGGATGAAGCCTGACAATTGACTCAGGTAGTTTTTTCCAGGAATATGGAGCAGCAAGATGAAGGGAGTGATGTCTGGATTTGGAAGTAGAAGGAAAAGACACAGATAGAACTGGTAATGGACTGATGGGGAGCTAGCATTGGAAATGAGCTGATTGGGGGAGGCTAGGACTGGAAATGGGCTGATTAGAGGAGTCTAGAACAGGTAATTGGCTGACGGGGAAGTAGGGCTGGTAATGGGCTGATTAGGGGAGGCTAGCACTGGTAATGGGGGTGAGGGGGGACTAGCACTGGAAGTGAGTTGATTGGGGAGGTTTCGACTGGGAATGGACTGATGGTGGGGAGGAGAGGATAGAGCTGCTGGCCCTGGAGGAAAACTGTGGGCTAGGGATACAAATGGGCTGATGCAGGGGGATGGGAGAATTGGACTGGAAGGGAGTGGATGCTGAGAGGTATTTGGACTAGAAGGGACTGGACAGTGGGGAAGGAGGGGGACTGGAAGGGAATAGACATCAGTGGCAGTCATGGGAATGCAAGTTGACATTGGAAGGTACTGGGAGGGAGGACTGGAAAGGGGCTGATACTGGGAAGACTGGAACTGGAAATAGGTTGATGGAAAGAAGTGAAGAAAACTAAAGAAGAGATAAGAAATGGCAGATGGACAGAAAGAGAGCTAAGAGAAGACAGAAGCCTCAGATCGGGACCAGCATGATCAGAGAATAAAATGGTCAGACAACAAAGGTAGAAAAAATAATTTATTTCATTTTAGTGACTGGACTTTGTGCTATATTTATATTTTACACAGTATGGGGGAACTGCATCTCTTATTTATCTGATGTTGCACTGCATGCAGAGTCTAGCTTCTTGGGGTTTCAGTTTAAATTTTGTCTACATGTTTATATTTTTACTTTAGATTGTGGTTACTTCTTCTGTACTTGGTGAGGGTTGATGTTCTGAGTCTGTGACTGAGGTCAGGTGTTCTGTTAACATGGAGTTTGTACATAAAGATCTATACCGTACTGTAGTAATTTGACTTGTTCAGCTTTTCTAATAGGTGTATGGATGTTCCATGGCACACTGCAGTATTAACAGTGACGGTTTTTTTGGATGGGCTCCTTATGTGAGTTTTAGAAGTTGGTGCTGATATGGCATGGTATGGTAGATTTTCTCTATAGATACTCAGTGACTTTGTTGTAGGGTTTTGTATCAGTTCACAATATGCCTGGTACATGAGAATGTTTGTTGTTGTTAGTGAGATGATCAGAATCCAATTTTTTTTTAAGATATTGAGTTCTGTGAGTGAATGTCCTGGTTCTGCTCTGCACCCACTGTTGAAGGGGGTTTTGTGGATGCAAACTATATGTTGAAAAAGAAAAAGCAAGAACCATAACGGAGTTTATAACAACAAAATAAAAATGAGTTATAATTTAGTTTTATAAACTGTGCTGTGGTTCTTGCTCTCTTTTAGTTCCTTGGTGTGCAAACATCTTGCATTTCCTCCATATAATCTAATTGGCTTTTTGGTTTGGTTCAGTTCCTGATTGGAGTTTTGATAAAGTCCTGCCCCTCTCTATGGGGAGGGGGAGGGCGCCATATCATCCTTCACCTCAGGCAGCAGATTGCCTTGAGCCGCCCCTGGGGACTGGTATATGGTCTAGGTTGCAGCAGCTGTCAGTTCTCATAGATATTTATGTCTAGTGTGCATCTGCAAACTACTGTCTGTGATGAGCTGCTTAGGAGTTGTGTTTTTCCCGAGGGGTGTAGCGTCCACAGGGATGGGCAGGATCCAAAACGTGTACCATTTCAGAATACGGTGGGTGTGGGGACATCCAAAATATTTCCCTGCGTCCGAGGCATGGTGTTGGCTGAGTAGCGTTTGCACCTGCTCGCTGAACACGGCTCTCTCCCCTATTCCAAACCCACGAATGCAGAATTAGGTTCAAAGGGGGACCATTTTTGTTTTAGATGTGTGCAAGGGCCGGACGTGAACATTATGGAATTGGGCTCTATGCCTAACTACTCATATCAACAACACAACCAGAGCAATCTATAATAAGAACCTTACAACACCTATGACCCACTTCTATCACCACATGATTTCTACACAGTGCTACAAGCTATGATCTTCCCACACTTTGACTTCTGCAACTGCATCTTCCAGGGATTACCAAAGCATGCATTAAACCAAATGCAAATGGCACAACACACAGTCGCCCAACTTACCTATGGAGCGCCAAAATCTGAACATATCACTCCAATCCTAAAACAGCTACACTGGCTCCTAATTGAAAGCAGAATCAAATTTAATGTTCTACTAATCACTTTCAAAATAATGCATGCCCTATCTTCAACCCACTTAAAATCACTCATAAAAACAGTGCCTAACAACAGATCAAGAAGAGGCTGCACACAGAACATACTAGCCATACCTGCGGAATTCACAAAGAGCAACCAGTCCACATGCAAGAGAGCATTCTCACTCTTTTCACCCAGTCTTTGGAACTCTCTCCCTGAGAGAAAAAGAAGTATATCGGACCTATCAGCATTCCGCAAACACCTCAAAACACATTTATTCACAGAGCATTTCGAAGGGAAACCAAGCTGCCCAAGTACCAGCCCAAATTAGACTCCATCCCAACTGGCCAAGTAGATACCAGTGTAGATCCCAACTTGCTCTTCCCTGTGACAATTCCCATGACCAAGAACTCTAAAATACCTCTTGGTCAACATATTTACATCCTTGATGTAATCCATTGTTTATTTATTTAACAGGATTTTTATAACACTTTATCCATTAGTCAAAGCGGTTTACAATATAATGCATTAAAGGTTTACATTAAAACAGGTGATAGTTTATGTTTCTATAAAAAAATGCTGTTCATACCCTTAATGTAATTATAGTTTTATTGATTATTTTCATGAATATAACTATAGTTTTATGTAGAAATTCAATATAAAAAGATTTCATGTACGACCATAGGTTATAGTTCATTTTACATCTCTCTTGCTGTCTGTAAACTGCTTTTATTCATAAAAGTGGTATAAAAGAGCAGATAAATAATAAATAAAACAGATAAATTATTTGAAGATGGCAAACCTGTTGATGGTCCTCCTCCTGATACTATTTTTATGCAAGATGAATCAACTGACGTTCACAATAATGAACCTATTTCTGTGGATTGGTACCTTCCACAATTATTATGCAAGACAGTAGACAAAAGCTACTTGTTGATGGACCCCTTTCCACTATTGGCATGTACCTGTTGATAAGCCTTTCACCACTGATGCTATGCAAGAAGGTGGACAAAACGGAGAAGTGACATACAAAAAGAACAGAGAAGTTTTTCAACAGATATTGTTGTGGCCCAGCTTGCCTATAATTTTCAGCCAAGACAAGAAATGTATCAGTTCACAAAACACTTGAAGAACTACGTAATGATAAATCTGTCTCATCAGTCAAAGATGGACGTGTTTGCAATGTGGACATGGGTATTTGTAAATGTGGCAATGGTGAAAAGATTGAGCGTAAGAGTTATATTACTTGCCAAGTACTGGACGAGTATACTGTTTCCATTACAAGCTATTTGGGCTCTGCCAATAATTCATTTGCAAATTATGGCTTCAATGACTGGAAGCATGCCAGTAAAAGAATTTCAGCACACGAGCAATCAACGAATCATTTCTGCAGAGACAGAGGTAGCCAAGTATTCAAGAATGGAAGGCTGAATTGACCTTTCTATTCAGAATCAAAGTGAAGAAATGACAAACTGCTGGCGGAAAGTACTAAAGTGTGTGATTAGGATGATAAGATTCCTTGGAGAAAGAAGGCTGGCTTTCAGAGATGATAATCAAACAATTGGTTCTGCACACAATGACAATTACCTTGGTCTAAATGAATTAATTGCTGAATATGGCCCTTTCTTGTCACTGCACATTCAAACTAAACCTTGCAATAGCAAGGGGCATGCCGGCATTTGTCAACAAGCGTATATGAAGAGCTGATTGAGATTAAGGGAAAAGAAGTTCTGGATTCTGTGTTTAATTGAGTTAAAACTTCAAAATACTATCTGTGGATTCATCTGAAGACAATGCTCATATTGGTCAACTTACTGTCATTTTTCAATATGTTAAAGGAAATCACTCTGCCAATTTCCAACATATTGTGCTGACATATGAGTGTCATGGTTAAAGCTACAATGTGAGTAATATGTCTGCTCGCTACAAAACTACTCAAGCTAGAATAGACAGCCTGAATGAACCCTCTTTCTATTTCCCTTGCTTTGGGCACCCATTAAATCTTATGGGGAAGGATGCTGCTATTTCATGCAGAAGAGCTGTGGAATTTTTCGGCTTTCTGAAAACAATACATGGCGTTTATGCTATATAGATACTTGCCAAGCACTAGGCATGAAAATATCATCTATCTTAAGAAACTAAAATGCCACAATACTGCAAGAGGGCTGTACAGTCAGTCCAAACTAGCACACATGCTCTCAGATGCATCAGCAGGAACCAAGCAGTGAGGTGAAATAAGTCTACGACACCACACAATGATAGGTGCAACAAGATGCCGTTTATTCCTTCTAAAATAAATTCCAGCCTACCCTACATGATCATGTTTCGTCAATAATGACTTTTTTAAAAAGAAGAAGATATCCTGTTGCTATCCGGCATATTCTTTTACAGCTTGCTATCCACAGAGATCTGTGCATTACCTGCTGATTATGGATGCATTTGGAATGTGATAGTGTTAATCTCCTGCTCCTACACCCCTAAGGAAGTCATTATTGACGAAACACGATCATGTAGGGTGGACTGGAATTTATTTGAGAAGAAATAAACTGCATTGTGCTGTACTTACAATTGTGTGCTGTCGTAGAATTATTTCAACTCGCTCCTTGGTTCGGGCTATACAATCAGGACAGGCCTGTTTGAACATTTCTGAAATGTTGTCATGCAGTATTTTAACAAGAGCAGCAAAACGTTTCAGGCAGTGCAGCTTAATTTAAATGCTACTGTTGGTCTTTTGAAGTGATTCTTAGATTTTGTCCCATAAAATGTGTGTTTGAAGATGCTGGCAAGAGTATGTTCTGCTAGCAAGAGTATGTTGAGCTTGTTATTGTAATGTGAGGTTACAGCCACTTGATTTTGGTCATGCAAAAATAGCCAAATGAACACCAAGAAAAGCATCTTGAATGGAACCTTTAAACAGTGTATTGACTAACGTTTAGGGGTATGTTTACTAAACGCCGGCAATGTTACCCGCGTTAATTTCCCCAGTAATGTTACAGATGTCCATATAAAGGAGTGGGCGGTGCATCGGTAAAGCAATCCATGTCAGGTAACGCGCGTTACAAGGCACGTAACGCGTGGTACAGTGCACCATGGATCCACCGCGCGTGAACACCACAGCCGACGGGAAGCGGCAGCGCGACCAAAAGGGTTGCAATCTAAGGCATGCCTACAGTAGAAGACACGCTGAGGGATGTGCAGACATGGTGCCACATGAGAAACGGAGCCATAGGTGTAAGGCCATATACCACAGACAGCTGATATTGCAGTCTGTAATGGGGACATGAGCCACAGTTGGCACATGCACACACACCATGAAATGGTGTGCAGTGAACCCAGCATGCAGAGGAGTAAACAATGGTAACAGAAAGGGTGTCAGGGGTCGGTCTGAAGGGCCAGCTGTGTGGATGGTGTGTGTATAAGGGCAAAATGGGCAGGGAAACCAAAAAGGAGTAAGAGGGAATTGAACTGGTACACTGAAGAGCCCAAACACAGCTCACTGACACCAATACCAAACCACTGAGCCACCTGCCCAACCAGACAACCCAAAGAAAGGGAGCATATGTAACAGCTAGCATGCGACGGATAGGCTGCATAGAGGGGACACTGCAGTGTACAGTGCAGAGAGGGAAGGGTGTGTGGAGAAGGGACAAAGCCGGAGCCAGTGTATGGTTAGGAGAGCAGAACAAACGAAAAGAAAGGTAATGGAACCTGTGGGACCCAAACCTACAACCTATGGTGGCTCCACACACGTTTGCAACCACTATCCCAAACAACCACAACGCAAATATGTTCCACCAAGTGGCCATCATGTCTGCTAGATTATCACACAGTAGGGCATCCCACGCACATTGCGGAGAGCAGGGCGTCTGATGCCAGCACGCACAATAATGCACGTGATGCTACAGAGCTTTCTACATGCCTTATGAGATATGTCTAGGCACCTTAGCATATATGGTCAGGTTATGGTGCATATTTTTATCTTTATCTTTATTAAAATACTTGATATACCGCCCAGGCCGAGGCATCAGGGCGGTGTACAATCATAAAATTAACGATTGCTAATAAAGAAAGAAGGGAACGCCATAAAATAACAGGACAGAAGGAGGGATAGTAAAACCATAAAATAGTAGGATAAATAAAAGTAATAAAACAGATAGCAGATAGCCAAGGTGCAGGAAGGTTAAAAGGGAAGGAGGAAAGAGGAGGGGAGGGACGTAAGGAGAAGGGGAATGGGAGGCGTAACTAGGGAGAGAAAACACCATCAACAGGGGGGGGGGGGCAGATCAAAAGCCTGACAGAAAAGGTGCGTCTTAAGGAGGGCCTTGAAACGGGTATAGGATGATTCAGTGCGAAGTGGAAGGGGAAGAGAGTTCCAGAGGGCAGAGACTAAGAAGAAGAAAGCAGAGTGACAAGTAGATTCAAGGTGAGCCTGAGTAGGTGACGGGAGAAAAAGACGATTACCGTGAGATGAACGAAGGAAACGGGGAGAGGGCTGAAGACGAATAGAGTCAGCTAGATACTGGGGGGTGCTAGAGTGAAGGGCTTTATGGGCGAGGATAAGCAACTTGAACATGAACCGGAACTTAACGGGGAGCCAGTGTAAAGATAAGAGACATGGTGACACATGAGCATGAATGGGGGAGGAAGTAACAAGACGGGCAGCAGCATTTTGAACAAGTTGTAGACGGCGGAGTTGATAGAAGGGAAGACCAGCATAGATAACATTACAATAGTCGAGGCGAGAGATAACCAGAGACAAGACAAGAGTGACAATGGAAGAAGAAGGAAGAATGGAACGAACAGCCTTGATACGACGTAGGTGAAAAAAGGAGGAGCGAACAACAGAAGAGATATGATCGTGAAAGGAAAGAGATGAGTCTAGGGTAACACCCAGGTAGCGAAGGGTTGGGGCAGAAGGAATAGGGTGAGGGCCCATGACGGGGAGCAGGGAGGGGGAAGGGAGACCGAAGGTGATCCAAAGTGCAGAGGATTTTGCAGGGTTGGCATGCATGAAGTTAGTGTCAAACCAGGAGGTGATGGAAGAAAGACAGAGGTTCAGGGAACCCAGATCTGGGGAAGAAGGAGAAGTGTGGTGGACCAAGAGGATATCATCGCCATATATAGAAACATAGAAACATAGAAACATGATGACAGAAAAAGACCACAAGGCCCATCTAGTCTGTCCTTCCATAACAACTACAACAGTCCACTTTTTACCTTTAGAGATCCTCTGTGTTGGTCCCATGCTTTTTTGAATTCAGTTACTGTCCTCATCTCTACCACCTCCACTGGGAGACTATTCCACGGATCCACTACTCTTTCCGTAAAGAAATATTTCCGCATATCGCTCCTGAATCTATCTCCCTTCACCCTCATCCCATGTCCCCTCATAGCAGAACTTGCTTTCAATTGAAAGAGGCTCTCTCCCTGAACATTTATGCCACGGAGGTATTTAAACATCTCAATCATATCACCTCTATCCCGCCTTTCCTCTAAGGTGTACATATTAAGATCCTTAAGTCTGTCCTCATATGCTTTATAATGAAGCCCATTAATCATTTTAGTAGCAACCCTCTGCACCGACTCCATCCTGTTCACATCCTTTTGAAGGTGCGGTCTCCAGAATTGCACACCATACTCCAAATGAGGTCGCACCAAAGACTTATACAGAGGCATTATCACCTCCTTTTTTCTGCTAGCCATTCCTCTCTGTATGCACCCAAGCATCCTTCTAGCTTTTGCCGTCGCCTTTTCTACCTGTTTAGCTACTTTAAGATCATCAGACACAAGCAAGCCTAGGTCCCGCTCTTCTTTAGTGGACAAAAGTACTTCACCTCCTATACAGTATTGCTCCCTTGGATTGCTGCAGCCCAAATGCATGACCTTACATTTTTTAACATTAAATCCCAGCTGCCAAATTCTAGACCATTCTTCAAGCTTAGCTAGATCCCTCCTCATGTTATCTACACCTTCCTGGGTGTCTACTCTATTGCAGATTTTGGTATCATCCGCAAAGAGGCAAACCTTACCCGACAGCCCTTCCGCTATATCACTAACAAAGATGTTAAAAAGAATCGGACCAAGGACAGATCCCTGTGGCACACCACTGGTAACATCCTTCTCCTCAGAGTGAGCTCCATTTACTTGTACTCTTTGTCGCCTCCCACCCAACCAATTTCTAACCCAAGCAGTAACTTTAGGGTCCATCCCTAGGGTGCTCAGTTTGTTTATAAGTCGCCTGTGAGGAACAGTGTCAAAGGCTTTACTGAAATCTAAATACACCACATCTAGAGCTCTCCCTCGGTCCAACTCCCTGGTCACCCAGTCAAAGAAATCAATCAGATTTGTCTGACAAGACCTGCCTCTGGTGAATCCATGCTGCCTCAGATCCTGTAATCCGCCGGACTCCAGAAACCTCACTATTTTCTCTTTCAGCAGCGTTTCCAATAATTTACTCACCACCAAAGTTAAACTAACCGGCCTGTAGTTTTCAACCACATCCTTACTTCCGCTTTTGTGTAAAGGCACCACATGAGCCTCTCTCCAGTCCTTTGGCACCACTCCCGACTCCAATGAGGCATTGAAAAGGTCAGTCAGTGGAATTGCTAGAACGTCCCCAAGTTCCCTCAGTATTCTAGGGTGTATCCCATCCGGTCCCATCGCTTTGTCTACTTTAAGTTGAGCTAGTTTCTCACGAACACAGTCTTCTGAAAATTGTTCAAGATGTCCCTCGCTTCTGTTCTTATTTGTGGGTGTTTTCTGAGGTCCTGCTCCTGGTTCTTCATCTGTGAACACAGAACAAAAATATTTGTTAAGCAATTCCGCTTTATCCTTATCAGCTTCTACATATTCCCCCCCTGCACCCTTGAGTCTGACAATACCACTTTTGCCCTTCCTCTTCTCACTGATATATCTGAAAAATGTCTTATCCCCCCCATTTTATTGCATTGGCTATTTCCTCCTACTTTTGAATCTTTGCCTTCTTGACTACTTTGCTAGCTTCTCTAAGTTTTTCCAAATACAGATGCCTGTCTTCCTCTCTCTGTGATCTCTTGTATTTCATGAAGGCCTCCCTCTTTTTCTTCACTTTTTCAGCTACTTCCTTCGAAAACCATAGCGGTCTCCTGTTCCTTTTGCCTTTATTTACCATTTTAACAAAAAGGTTGGTTGCCTTTAAAATACCCCCTTTCAGTTTTGCCCACTGTTTTTTCTACATCCCCCAGCTGTTCCCATCCCACTAACGACTCCCTGAGGTATTGGCCCATCTTCGCAAAGTTAGTCTTCCTAAAGTCTAAGATCTTCACCTTGGAATGGATTCTAACAGCCCTAGTCCTAATACTGAACCACACCATCTGGTGATCACTGGATGCAAAATGATCTCCCACTACAACATCAGAAACACTTTCACCATTGGTAAGCACCAAGTCCAGTATGGCCCCTTCACGTGTGGGGTCTGTTACCAATTGCCTGAATAGTTCTCCCTGTAGAGAATCCAGGATCTCCTTACTTCTAGATGATACTGCAGCAGGAATGTGCCAATCAACATCTGGCATATTGAAATCTCCTAGCAGTAGCACTTCCCCTTTCCTAGCAATGCTGCGTATGTCTTCAATTAACTCTCTGTCCACCTCTTCCTCTTGTGAGGGAGGTCTGTATATCACACCAATGCAAATAGATTTCTCTTTCCCTCTTTCTAGTTTAACCCACATATATAAAAGGAAAGGGCGGATTGCTGGATTAACAGGGCCAGGGGGGCAAGAAAAGCATTGAAGAGCAGAGGGGCTAGAATAGAACCCTGAGGAACACCACATGTAGCGGGAGTGGGGACGGACTTTGAAGCGCCGGAGTGAACCGAAAAGGTACGACCAGAGAGGAAAGAATGGAACCACCGAAGAACGGTGTCACAGATACCAAAGTCAGACAAGCGAGACAAAAGGGTGCGGTGATCGACTACATCAAACGCAGAGGACAGGTCCAGGGAAACCACGAGAGAGATATCACCACGATCGTGAGAACGGTGAAGTTCGGAGAGCAGGGCCGTGAGGATGGTTTCTGTGCTGTGACCTGTGCGGAATCCAGATTGGCGGGGGTGAAGGGCGTGAGTGGAGTCGAGGTGAGAAGCCAGCTGGAGAAAGACAAGTTTCTCAAGAACTTTAGACAAGAAAGAAAGGTTGGAGACAGGGCGCCAGTTGGCAGGAGAGGAGGGGTCAAGGGTAGGCTTCTTCAGGAGGGGACGGACGATAGCGTGCTTCCAACGGGAGGGGAATAGACCGGAAGAGAGACTAGAATTGAAAATAGAGAGAATAGAAGGCACGAGCGTGATATCAGGGTTGAGTAACCAGGAAGAGGGCAATGGATCAAGGGGGCAGGTAGTATGATAAGCAGACGAGATAGCCTTAATAAGTTCAGAGGAGGAGATGGGGGAGAAAGAGCACCAACTGTGTGGAAAGGTGTGGGAGAGAGGCAACACAGGCTGAAAGGAGGGAGAGGCAGGAGGGAAGGGAAGGGGAGACAGAGGGGGCGGGCAGGAGGGAAAGGAAGAGCGAAGGGAGAGAACCTTGTTGGAGAAAAATGAGGCAAGGGTGGAGGGGCTAGGGGGAGGATTGGAGGGGGCAGACGGGATAGAGGAGATGGAGGAGATGGATTTTAGGACAAGAAAAAGACATCTGGCAGAGTTTGATGATGAGGAAATGAGATGGGAATAGTAGGAGAATTTAGCAGAAGAGATTTCGGACCGGTAGGAAAGTTGAACAAGCTGATAGTGTTACCGAGAAGCAGGTGTACGGAGCTTCCTCCAGTACCGCTCTGCACAGCGGAGATTGGCACGGAGAAGGAGAAGACCAGGGTAGAACCAAGGGTGGTGAGAGGCTGGACGAGGGACCATGGGGCAGAAAGGTGCTACGATGTCGAGAGCAGCAGAAAGAGAGGAAGACCAGAGATCAACCTGGTGGTCAACAGAGAAGGAGGAAAACTCTGAGGGAAGAAGAGTGTGGGCTGAGGGGAAGGAAAGCAGGGAGTTTGAAGTGAAGTGGCGTCTGAGAGATGGTACAGAAGAGGGAGTGGGGCCAGCCGGCCCAGGAGAGGGGAAGGGGAGGGTGAAAAAGAGACAATGATGATCGGACCAGGGGATGGGGGTAGAGAAAATATTGGTGGGGACAAAAGGTGAGGAATCAAGAGTGAGGATCAAGTCCAGGGATCGACCGGAGGCGTGGGTAGGACAGAAAACATGTTGGGTGAAAGACAGATCGGAAAACAAGGAAGAGAGAGTCTTATCACGGGAACGGGAGGGGGGATCCAGATGAGCGTTAAGGTCACCCAACGTGACCAAGTGCTGAGATAGGAGAGTAGTGTCTGAAAGGGTATTTAGCAGAGAGACCCAGAGATCAGGATGTAAGGAAGGGGGGACATACAGAAGGAGAAAGTAGATGGGGGAGTGGAGTCGGAGCATACCAGGAGGGATTCAGGGTAGGCGGGGGGAGGTGATACCAGAGAGAGGGAGAGGGAAGACCTATAAATGAGCGCCACCCCACTGCCAGAGCGGCGAAGGCGAGGGGTATGAAAGGCAGAGAAGCCGGGTGGAAGACATTGATGAAGGAGGGCGTCCTCCCCCTCACGGAGCCAGGACTCTGTGATGAAGAGGGCATCCAGGGAGTGTTGAGTAAGATCATGGACCAAGTGAGTTTTGGAACGGATGGAACGGCAATTGAGAATGGCCAAAGAGAGCGTGAGGAAAGGAACAGCTGAAGGAACAGCTGAAGAGGGCATTAGAGAGGAGGGAGGAGAAGCAGAACGACTCAGATGAGAGGAGCAAGGGAGAAGGTTGAGAGGGTTGCGGGCCAGAGGGCCGGGGAGGACAGGGAGTAGAGACAAAGAACGATGTCCCCAATGAGCAGGAATGGCAGTCATGGTCGGAGCAGAATGGATAGGAGGGACAGAGGGAAATAGGGACATTGCGAGGCAGGGAGAAGCGGAGCAGATAGTTAGCAGCAACACAAGACAACTGAAAAGGCAGGCAGCGCGACTATAGAGAAAGGGTAACGTGTCAGAGAGGCAGCGTGCAGTAAACCGGAAGGAGCCAGGAAGTGAACGATGGTGTTTCGGGTCGCCCCAGTCGTCGCCCCAAGGAGCTCGCCCAAGGAGCATAGCAACGCACATCCCAAACAGACATCACATGCACCATAACGCATGTAAGATGTAACACGCATACACTGCAAATCTGTGCACTACAGGAGACTACCTGCCCATTATCCTTCCCCTGTGCACCCACCAGGTCTAAGACTTCAGCTGTACCCCAGCCCCCAAACATGGTCGGACATTCACCAGCAGCAGGCACAGTCAGATTGCACCTACTGCACCACACCAGTTGTCCCGGCCAGGCACAAACTAACCACAGACACACAACTAGCCAGCATACCCTGCATATCCAAGTAACCTCAGGCCGGAGGAACTGGGGTCTCTAGTCACATGGCTACTCCTTGTGGCCTTGGGCAAACGACTTAACCCTCCATTGCCTCAGGTACACTTAGATTGTGAGCCCTTCGGGGACAAGGGAATAAAAAGCATCTGTTAGCATATATGTGTAAACCGCTCTGATGCGTAAGTAAAGGGCGGTATATCAAATGCCTAAAACCATATGGTACAGGTAGGTACCCCAATAACTAACCCCCAGAAGAAGGGACACACATATATCACCTAAAAACAAAAGCTACATAGCACTATGTGGGAACATAACCGTGCCATGGTCACTGTTTGGTCAGTGTGAGAGTGCCCTAACAGCAAGACTTGCTGTTGCCACCCTGTCCATGCAGGTGGTGGTTGGGCACTACAATGCCCCAACCATTGCCCTACACCCTTTGAAGATGCATCCTGGCCAGAACGTCCTGCCCGGACCATACCCACAATACCTTGCTCCTCATTATGCACATTTGCAGGCTAACGCTGGTAATAGTGGGACATTGTGGGCCCAGTGAGGTATAGGCAGCCACAAAACAATGGATAGCCATACACACACACAAACACACCAATTGCAGCATTGTGCAAAGATAGGGGTGTTTGACAACCCTACCCGCCACACTGGTCCTATTCACAGTGCCGACATGGCCAGACTGTGCAGGAGGTAGTAGTAGTGTTCTGGTGGTGACTGCGGCTCCATTCTGGGGCCAACAGCCTGACTCTGCATGGAGCTTTGGATAGTGGAGCCTGTGTGAGTGAGTGTTTGCACCCCTTTTGGCCGCTGCTTTGGGGATTGCACATGTTGCTGTTGTATCTGCATTGTGAGGTAAAATAGAAGGACATGCTCTGCAGGATCCACCGCTGGGACCTGAACCTGTGATACTTTGCTCTAAGATACACTGGCTGTGTGTACTGCACCACACTGTTGCAACAGAGGCACAGCAGTCCCTGGGGCCACCTTTACTTCACCTCAGCCAGACCTTTTCTGTTGCACTGCACACCACGTACTGGTACAGGGCATGGCCTGGGTGCACTGCAGGCAGGTGCCACTGCCTCCTCCAGCACCAACACACGCCCCCTGCCATGCTGCCTGGCCATATGCTGTCAGTGCTGGTGGTGCGTAGTCTCAGGCCATCCACTGTGCAGGTAGGTGATCACCTAGGGAGCGGGGTCTGGGGTGGGAAGGCATACATGTACATCCCCACATCCCCCCCATCACCGCCTACCAGTATTATGTCCCTTCCACATGGGGGGGGGGGGGATGTCTGGTCAGTGCCCTAGCAGCTATTGGCTAGGGTGCCCCAGGTAGATGTGGTGGATTGTGTTTAGCCTTGGTCAGCTGCTGTCTTGCTGACTTCCTGTTTCTATGTTACTATGTGCCACCTAGGCGACAGCCTAGCCCACCCTGTGCCCCAGATGCCCCCACCACATGTCCCGCCTGCAGCCTCCTATGCCCCATTTGCACCATCGCCATAGTGGCCTTTCATACTTGGGCACTATGCTGTTGCTTCATATGGATCACTAATATCACTTTTCCTGGGCTCCCTGCCTATGTTGTACATTGCTGACGCTGAAATGGTTTCACCCACCTGCATATCTGCATCTAACGACAGGTTTTCAGTCACAGTAATGTTCAGCTCTTCAGTACCCCACGTTAGTGTTGCGGGAGCTTCTCTATACCCACTCCCCACCCATTGACCCCCTTCTCTCCGCCCTCTCTCCGCCCCCTGTGGGACTTACCGCGGACGGTGATGTTAACGCGCGTTAGGTGCCCTTAATGCACGTTAACATTACCTAACACACGTTAACATCGCCACTGCTATATTAACACAGTTTAGTAAACATACCCCTTAGTATCCCTGAAATACTGGCTAGCAGCATATAGTCATGTTTGTGATCTATCTAGATTATTTCCAAAGATGAACCCTGAAGGCATTTAGCATTGCTGCATACAAATTATCTGCATTCCACAAGTGTCATTTGGGTAGCCTGAGCATTGTTTAAAAATAGTTTCTCAGAAACTTAGACCAAATGTATTCCACATATTAAGAAAGGTGGAAGAAAGGCCAAACAACTGCCAGCATGGTTCAAAGGTGGTTAGAAAGGCTGTTATAGCAAAAAAATAAAAGCCACCCCATCTCTCAGAAAATGGAAAAAGGGGCCAATGATGAAAACAGAAAACAACATAAACACTGGCAAATTACATGCACGTCATTGTCAGGCAGGCAAAGAAGCTTACCACGGAAAAAAAATGCATAATAAAAACTTTCAAGTACATGATAGAGGGGTAAAAGCAGCACTAAGACACTTAGGGGTATGTTTACTAAACTGCGTTAGTGTGATTCGCGTTAGGAGCCGCGGTAGAGACAGAAATCCCAAATAAGGACATGGGCTGTACATCGTTACCGATAAAGCGCGTTACCAGGTGCCATAAATGAACGAGCGCTACATGGCACGTTACCGTGCGTTAATCTTAAGAAGGCGCGCAGGCATACAAGCACAGCAACAGAGCTGAAGCACAATGGTTACAACACTGACTGATAGTACAGGGGTCATGGGTTCAATTCCCCAGTGAGCCTAATGTATAAGGCTGGCTGAGGCAGCACCCTTTACATTTAAGTAGTGATTGTTGAGGCATTTGACTTGTATTTTAATTAGTGCTGCCCGCAAACACACCCTCACGGTGGCATAACCTAAGGTGCCGCATAAGGCACCCCATAAGGCACTCCATAGGGCACATTATAAAGTGTACTGTCCGCCAAGGCACCCTATAATGTCCCCTATAGGACAACTTATAAAGCTGTGCACAAAGCCCTGGCTGGCTGCAGAAGGACTGCACGTCACCACACAAACAGTCTGCTGTGGTTACCAGGATAGGGTTAACCCACCCTTACCCATGATGCACTGCACATGCAAATCAGCAGTCGAGAGATGGGCACAAGATTGGGTATGCACCCCCACAGCACCTCGGCCTTGTAGGGGGAACAGACCGTGTATGGTACTGGCACAGAGTAGCCACAGACAGTCACATTGTGCGGGTACTGTGCCCACCCTGAGGTTGAGGTGGGGTGCCCAGCACCAGGTCCACAGCACATTTCATGGCTGAAATACGCCATGCTGCAGGTCCCCATCAGTGTGTGATAGGTAGTTCCGTTAGACACACCTAGGATGCATCTGTGTCCTTCTGTATTTCTCGGTCATGTCTAGTCCTTATGGGTGATGATGCACCCAGAATAGTGCATATCCTGTGTTGGTGCCATGGTTACCGGCTGAAGGTGAAGGGGGGGGTGTATGGACCCATAGGCAGATTAAGTACCACCACACAACCCACTCTCTGGGGCTCAGGGTGGGAAACAGGATCACCCACCAATAGATCCACATTCTACCTCCCTGCAATGGTAGCAGTAGAGGGGACCATCAACCCCAGTCCTGCTGGGGAACAGACAGAGCAGTACACATCCATAAAGCAATAGCAGACAGACAGCAGGCCTGAAAATGCTCAGCTGCCCCCCACCATTATCTGACATTCTCCAGCAGCAAGTCTCCAGCCACTGCACAGGGTTCCAGCAAGACACATACTAGCTGCAGACAGTCTGCCAGCTAGTCCATAGTGCATGGTCCTGAAGGAGATGCATGTACCCAGAAAGGGGACATCAGCATACACACCAAGCAGATAAGTCAGTGATTGGGCCCCAAAAGAAAACCCATAAATATCACATGAAAAAAATGCTGTATAGCACTATGGGGGAACCTAGCCATGCCATGGTCACTGCTCAGTCAGGGTGAGAGTGACCTCCCAGCAAGACATGCTATGGCCACCCTGTCCGTGCAGGTGGTGGCCAGGCACTATAATGTCCGAGCCATTGCCCTATGCCGTGTGCAGATGCATCCAGGCCAGGCCACCCTATCCAGGCTATTCCCACAGTACCTTGCTCCTCATTATGCACATTGGCAGGCCAATACTGGCAATAGTGCTAGCAGTGTGGGCTGTGGAGGGTGTTGGCAGCCACCACACACTGGATAGACAGACACACACTCCCCACACCTATGCCAGCATTGTTTAACTATAGAGGTGTTGGGCAGCCCAGGCCACCACACCAGTCCTGGGCACAGTGCAGGCATGGCTATGGTACGCAATACTGTAGGAGTCACTCCCCAGGTTGGTAAACACTGTCAGACACAAGACCTGTAGCACACTCCACAGACATCAGAAAGGTTTCTATGATGCAGCTCACTCAGAAAATTGTAATTAACTTAGGAATTGCTATCTGCCAGTAATCATAGCAACCTTTTGATAGATGTGTACCATATTCCCAGGTTTAGGGTGGCATTAGTAAGGTATGCAAGTGCTAGTATTGGGAGATGCACGCAGAGCCCAAAGTCCTGCCTCTCCAGGAGGCTTTGGATAATGGGGCCTGTGGGTGCGGGTGTGTCTGCCCCTGTTGGCTGCTGCTTTACAGCAGAGGTTCCCAACTCCAGTCCTGCGGTGCCAAACACTGTTCGGGTTTTCATGCTATCCCTCATGAATATGCATGAGATACATCTGCATACCATGGGGGTGGCGCATAGAAATGCAGCACAGACATCTTTATTAGAGGCAGCATGGAACCGGAATGGTGTTTGGCCCTCCAGGACTGCATTTGGGAGACTCTGCTCTAGGTAATGTGCCTGTTTATGGTGTCTGTGTTCTGTAGGGTAAAATGTAGGTGTTTTGTGCATGTTTACATCATCTGTAATAAAGGTTCTGTCTGTATTAGCACTTTTTAGTAGTGGGTAAAATATGGGGACTGGGTTGGCAGGAACCACAGCTGGGACTTGAACCTCTGACCTTCTACTTCTGAATACATTGGTTTTGTGCACTGCACCACCGTGTCATCATAGAGTCAGTGCATTCCCTGGTGATACCATGACTGTTCGTCAGACAGGGCCTGTCTGTTGCAGTGCATGGCACCCACCTACACAGGGCTAGGCTATGGTCTGCTCTGGGCAGCTGCCACTGCCCCCTCCACCACCAGTATCCCTCTGCCACCATGCTGACATGCCCTTCTGCTGGTGGTGCTGGTGGAGCGCAGCCTCAGGCCATCCAGTGTGCGGGTAGGCGGCTGCCTATGGTGCGGGATCTGGGATAGGGGTGCCTGCATAGGTGTCCACGCTTCCCCCCAGCACCGCCTGCCAATGTTCCGTGCCCTTGGGGGTAGCTGCGACACTGTGGGAAACACAGTCGTGCCCATGTTGGGCCTTCAGCAGTTGCTGTCTGGCTGCTCTGCTGTTTCAGCATTCGTATGAGCCACCTAGGCATCACCCTAGTCCGCACTGTGGCCCAGCTGCACCACAGCATGTGCCGCCTGCGGCCCTCTGTATCCCCTTTTCCAGCATCTGTCCAGTTGACCATTCCGATATGCCCACCCTGCTGTTGCGGGACATGTGCACGCCATAGGACACCTGTCAAATAACAAAGGAAGGCCCTGCTCAGCGCTATTTCACTGTGGGCTCATTCACCTTGTATGGGGACGAAGCATAGACCCTTCCACGATTAATATCTTTTTTTTGAGCTTTCTCGGGGGGGGGGGGGGTTGATGTTCCCCATTAATATCACTATTGGCCAGCTTGGTTATGTTTTCTTTCCAGTTTGTTGAGGTCATTTTCAATGTTTATGTGCCCTTTTGTTCTGTGCACATGTATCACACTTATCACTTTTTTTGGGTTTCCATGCCTATGCTGTACATTGCCGACACTTAAATGGTTTCTCTCCCCTGCATATGTGCATCTAACGGCAGGTTTTCAATCGCGTTGGGATTCAGCTCTTCAGATCAGCGCGTTGATGTGCCTGGAGCCTCTCCCCGCCCAATGACCCCTTCTCTCCGCCCTCTCTCCACCTTCTGCGGTGTTTTACCGCGCCGCGGAGCTTAACGATCGTTACGTGCGGTTAACGTGCGTTCTGAGTCGTTAATGATCGTTAACGTCTCAGAACGCGCATTAACTGCACGTAGCCCACCTTAAAACACCCCTCCCTAGGGTTCCTATATTCCCAGCCTCCTTCCTGCAGATCAGGCGCATACCGTCTTAAAATCATTACTAGACTTCATTTAGATTCTTGTAATTATCATTTCATGTATTCCCCCCAACCCTGTTGTTGCTATTTATTATCTCATGTATATAGTCCAACCCTGTTGTTGTAATTAGTATCGCTGTATATAGTTTAACCCTGTTAGTCAAGTTGTTACTCCTGTTCCTTGTAAAACCAAACAGAATGTTGTCTTGGTCGTTTTGTTATATTGTAAACCGCGCTGATGCCGAATAGTGCGGTATATAAGCAAATGTAATAAATAAATAAATAAAGTACTGGAAAGACAGTTGGTGGCAGACGATGGGAATACGTGTCCCCCAGTGGAGGCGGAGGTAGCAGGATAGTTACAATGATGGGTGGGCAGAGGAGTGGTGGTGCCATGCAGATCAGGCACAGGCGAGGCAAGCACGATGAGGCGCAATGCAGGAAAGGGTAGCAGTGCAGGACATGGGGTGGCAGCCTGCACAGGCAGACAGGACTCTACACAGCTGACAGACGCAGATAGACGGACCAAAGGAATGTTGGCAGTTGTGGCGAGGGTATTATGGGCTGGCAGCAAAGATCTGTAAAAATATGACTGTTACAGGCATGCAAACTATTTGAGTAGGATAGGCATGAAAGGAGGGAACAATGAGGAATTTAACCCATGAAAACTGCCAAGAATGGCATTGTACTAACCAGTAGGCTATACCTCTGTGGTGTATCTCACAGTAATGGCTGGGTACAGAAGGACTGCATGTCACCGCACAAACTGTCTGCTCTGAGTGCCAGGATAGGGTAACCCCACCAGTACCCATGGTGCAATGAACATGCTGAATAGCTGATCACCAAATGGGGTCTGCACCTCTCCGGTACCTCAGCTTGGAAAGACGAACTGACAGTGTGTGATACTGGCACAGAGTAGCTACAGACCATGCCAGTGTAAAGGTTCTGTGTTCACTCCAAGGGATAGGATGGGTGCCCAGCACTAGGTCCACAGTACATGTGTTGCTAGAGATAGGTCCTGTTGTACATCCCCATCACTACCAGTGTGTGACATGTGTTCCTTGCAGTGCATCCAAAGGTGTCCATCTGTATACTGCAGTCATATTTGTCCCTCTGGGACTGGACACCACCCAGATTAGTGTATACCCTGTGTAAGTCTGGCTGACATGGGCACCTGTTATCTGGGCACAGGGGTTTCTAGACTTGCATGAGGTTTGTGTAGCAGTGCCTTTACAGGTCAAAGTGGTATGCTCTATATACCCCCAAAGGGCCCACAATCTTTTTTTATAGATAAAGAACAGGTGCCTGAGCCCTGCTGAAGCAACCTCCATCCTGCTGTTTTAAGACAGCCCTCCAGGATTGGTGGGCCAGAACCATACCTGTGACTGGGGCAGTGACAGACCAGTGGAAAACCCCAACTGTCTCACACCACTGATTGCTAGCCACCAGCAGACAGCACAGTCAGACTGTACCTGCAGTACCTTATAGGTGTTCCAACCATGCACAGTCTAACTGTAGACAGTCCACTAGCCAGTCTATAGTACATGCTCTCAGAAGAACTATGTGCACTAAGCAGATAGCACAGTGAATAGAACCCCATCACTGGGAACACAAAAGCATTACTGAACACAGATAGTATAGAGTGCTATGTGGGAACCTAGACATGCCATGGTTACTGCTCGGTCAGAGTGAGTGCCCTCCCAGCATGCCATGCTGTGGCCACCCTGCCCATGTAGGCAGTGGTCGGGCACTACAGTATCCCACCCATTGCCCCACACCCTGTGAAGATGCATCCTGGCCAATCTGCCCTGTCCGGGCCATACCCACAATACCTTGCTCCTCATTATGCACATATTCAGGCTAACGCTGGTAACAGTGGGACATTTTGGGTCCAGTGAGGTATGGGCAGCCACAAAACAATGGATAGACATAGACATACACATACACACACACACACACACACTCACACTCCTATTGCAGCACTGTGCAAAGATAGAGGTGGTTGACAGCCCTGCCTGCCACACTGGTCCTGATCACAGTGCCAACACTGATAAACTCTGCAGGAGGTAGTAGGTAGCTCTGGTGATAACTGAAGCTCAGTGCTTGGGCTAACAGCCTGACTCTCCATGCATCTTTGGATTGTGGAGCCTGTGTGAGTGGGTGTTTGTACCCCTGTTCACCACTGCATTGGGCTTTGCACATGCTGCTGTTATATCTGTATTGTAGGGTAAGATATAGGTACAAATGTACTTGGTCTCTTCGTGAACGAATACAATCAAAATCTCTATGTTTCGTTCAACTCTAACACATTTAAAGTGAAGCTTCTCTGTCACTGTTTTTTATTTTATTCTATTATTCAACCAGTTTCCAAAGGTCTCAGACTTCTTGTAGCACAGCTGCTGGACTAAACGCCCTGCTGCGTGTGTTTAATCGCATCAACGACCTGTCTCAGAAACCGGTTTTTTCTTAAAGTTAACACAGCTTGTGCTCCTCTTTACTAGATGTACTTTTCTATACAATTACATGTATGTTGATATCTATTTTGTTGAGTCCATCACTTAGCTGTAAAGTTTATATAGTCTGGAGTCAGCCGCTGTGTGTATCTTCGATCCCAAAGATCCCGACGCTCTTACGGGGCACCTCTGAGGCATTTCACAGCCTACAGTTTCTTCAGGGGATCCTTATGTAACACCCTTATAGTGCTCTAAAAAAACAAACGTGACAACCTTTTAGCTTCCCCTCGCTCAAATCAAACTATTATTATAAAATGTGAACTTTAAAATATATGTCTAAAAAATGTTTCCTTCGTTTCACTTACTATAGCTATCGATGCTGCCCGCGTCTAGCTTTAAATGGTATCAATCCTGGAGTTGCTTGTCTTCTCAAAAAACGCCGCGCATGCGGACTATACTAATGCCTCCATTTTATATAGCAACTGAAGCAATCAGTACTTCATGATCCCAGCTGATCACCCCTTATCCTATCGGACCTTAAATTATTGAAAATGAAGTTATTTTCCCATTAAAATGGCCCCATAAATCCACATGAGTATGAACAGAAAAATGCTTATTACTGCCGCCACATCTAATGTGTTAACTTCATATGCAAGTTTTCCAATCTATGGCGATATTCAACCCCGAAGGGATCACCGTGTTTAATTTAAAGATCCACTGTTGTTCCTTCACTAAAAGGGTCTCATCCAATGTCCTACCTCCACGTCCTTCTGCTATTTGTTCAATCACAAAGCAGCGAAGTTGCTCAAATGTATGACTCAACGCCTTACAATGTGGGACCATAGGCACTTCCATTCTACCACATTTCAAGCGGCTTTTATGTTCTCTCAATCGTGTTTTCAATGGGCGCAATGTTTTTCCAATGTACAATAGTCTGCAAGGGCATTGAATCCCATATATTACTGCTCTTGATTCACAGGTAGTATGAGATCGGAGATGATAATTTTTCTGCTTATAGACAAACGTAGTTGTTTCTAACATTACTGAGCATACATCACAATCGCCACATTTCATATGACCACCACTGATGACTTTAGGTACCAAGGGAGGAAGGATCGCTGGACTCAACCAGTCTTTAAGAGTATGGCCTCTTCGCCATACGCATCTAATACGTTTATCTGCTAATCCTGGTAACATTCTAAGAACGTTCCTATGTTTATTCAAAATTCGTTGTATCGAGTTGCTAAGCGGAGAGAATCCTGTTACTAAGTTGATATTAATAGAATCCATTTGTGCAGCCCCCCTGCCAGATGTATCGCAGAGTAATAAGGGCCTATGATTGTATAAGGCTGTCTTGTACGCTTGTGACACTACCTTGCTAGGATAACCTCTATTTAAAAAGTCATTTTTAAGGTATTTAGCCTGTCGCTTGAATTCTTCCGTGTCAAAACAATTTCTACGAAAACAGGATGGGGGGGAGAAAGGGGGGTGTTTGGACCCATAGGCAGATTATGTACAACCACCACACAACCCACCCTCTAGGGCTCAGGGTGGGAAACAGGATCACCCAACAATAGATCCACATTCCACCTCCCTGCAATGGTAGCAGTAGAGGGGACCATCCACCCCAGTCCTGCTGGGGAACAGGCACCCTACAGGGCAGGCAATGCAGATCTGTACCCACCCATAAAGCAATAGCAGACAGATAGTAGGCCTGGAAATGGCCAGCTGCTGCACCACCACCACCATCTGACATTCTCCAACAGCAAGCCTCCAGCTACTGCACCCTGTAAGGTGTTCCAGCCAGACACATACTAGCTGCAGGCAGTCTGCTAGCTAGTCCATAGTGCATGTCCCTGGAGGAGATGCATATACCCAGAACTGGGAAATCAGCATATACATCAAGCAGATAAGTGAGTGTGTGGGCCCCAAAAGAGAACCCCAAAATACCACATACAAGAAACACTATATAGCACTATGGGGGAACCTAGCCATGCCATGGTCATTGCTCAGTCAGGGTGAGAGTGACCTCCCAGCAGGACATGCTGTGGCCACCCTGTCCGTGCAGGCGGTGGCCGGCCACTACAATGTCCGAGCCATTGCCCTATGCTATGTACAGATGGATCCAGGCCAGGCCATCCTATCCTGGCTATTCCCACAGTACCTTGCTCCTCATTATGCACATTGGCAGGCCAGTACTGGCAACAGTGCAAGCAGTGTGGGTCTGTAGAGGGTGTTTGCAGCCACCACACACTGGATAGACAGACACACACTCCCCACACCTATGCCAGCATTGTGCAACTATAGAGGTGTTTGGCAGCCCTGGCCACCACACCAGTCCTGGGCACAGTGCAGGCATGGCTATGGTAAGCAATACTGTTGGGGGTCACTCCCCAGGGTGGTAAACACTGTCAGACACCAGACCTGAAGCACACTCCACAGACATCAGAAAGGTTGCTATGATGCAGCTCAATCAGCAAATTGTGCTTAACTTAGGAATTGCTATCTGCCAGTAATCATAGCAACCTTTTGATAGATGTGTACCGTATTCCCAGGTTTAGGGTGGCATTGCTAAGGTATGCAAGTGCTAGTATTGGGAGATGCACGCAGGGCCCAAAGTCCTGCCTCTCCAGGAGGCTTTGGATAATGGTTCCTGTGGGTGTGGGTGTGTCTGCCCCTGTTGTGTTGGCTGCTGCTGTATGGCAGAGGTTCCCAACTCCAGTCCTGGTGTGCCAAACACTGTTCGGGTTTTCATGCTGTCCCTCATGAATATGCATGAGATACATCTGCATACCATGGGTGCGGCGCATAGAACTGCAGCACAGGCATCTTTATTAGAGGCAGCATGGAACCTGAATGGTGTTTGGCCCTCCAGGACTGCATTTGGGCGACTCTGCTCTAGGTAATGCGCATGTTTATGGTGTCTGTGCTCTGTAGGGTAATATGTAGGTGTTTTGGGCATGTTTACATCATCTGCAATAAAGGTTCTGTCTGTATTATCACGTTTTAGTAGTGTATAAAATAAGGGGACTGGGTTGGCAGGAACCACAGCTGGGACTTGAACCTATGACCTTCTGTTTCTGAATACACTGGTTTTGTGCACTGCACCACCATGTTCTCACAGAGTCAGTATGTTCCCTGGTGATACCATGACTGTTCGTCAGACAGGGCCTGTCTGTTGCAGTGCATGACACCCACCTACACAGGGCTAGGCCACGGTCTTCTCTGGGCAGCTGCCACTGCCCCCTCCACCACCAGTGACCCTCTGCCACCATGCTGACAGTCCCTTCTGCTGGTGGTGCTGGTGGAGCGCAGTCTCAGGCCATCCAGTGTGTGGGTAGGCGGCTGCCTATGATGCGGGTCCTGGGGTAGGGGTGCCTGCATAGGTGTTCACGCTACCCCCCAGCACCGCCTGCCAATGTTCCGTGCCCTTGAGGGTAGCTGCTGGGTACTATCCCCTGTGACACTATGGGAAACACAGTCATGCCCATGTTGGGCCTTCAGCAGTTGCTGTCTGGCTGCTCTGCTGTTTCAGCATTCATATGGGCCAACTAGGCATCACCCTAGTCCGCACTGTGGCCTAGCTGCACCACAGCATGTGCCGCCTGTGGCCCTCTGTATCCCCTTTTCCAGCATCTGTCCAGTTGCTGTTCCGACTTGTCCGACCTGCTGTTGCCGCACATGTGCACTCCATAGGACACCTGTCCGATGGAATGGAAAACCCTGCACAGCGCAATTTCACTGTGGCTCATTCACCTTGTATGGGGACGGCGCATAGACCCTTCCACAATTTATATCTTTTCTATGGAGCTTTCTCGGGGGGGGAGGTGATGTTTCCCATTAATACCACTATTAGCCAGCTTGGTTGTGGTTTTTTTCCAGTTTGTTGAGGTCATTTTCAATGTTTATGTGCCCTTTTGTTCTGTGCACATGTATCACACTTATCACTTTTTTTAGGTTTCCCTGCCTATGCTGTACATTGCTGACACCTAAATGGTTCCTCTCCCCTGAAAGGTGCATTTAACGGCAGGTTTTCAATCGCGTTAGGATTCAGCTCTTCAGATCAGCGCGTTAGTGTGAAAGGAGCCTCTCCCTGCCCACACTCTGCCCATTGACCCCTTCTCTCCGCCCTCTCTCCACCTTCTGCGGTGTTTTACCGCGCCGCAGAACTTTACGATCGTTAACTTACGTTAACGCGCATTATGAGACGTTAATGATCGTTAACGCATCATAACGCGCGTTAACATAAGTTAACGATCGTTAATGTTACATAACGCGTGTTATGTACCATTACCGCAGTTTAGTAAACATCCCCCTAAGACTATACAACAACAAATGAAAAAGAACTACGAACAGACATACAAACAATGCCAATGCCAATGAAAACAACCAGCAAGGCAAGGTAAAACACAGCTCATGCCACCTTTTCTACCAACCCCACAGCTACTGCTAAGATCTTTTCCTTCGCAATCTTATGCAATCAACCATACCAACACAACCCACAAACTAATATGTCTTCTACATAGAATACCACAGGAACAACAGTTATCATACTCCCCAGCAAGATACACCCACAATGAAGACCTTTTCCATCCCACTAATACCATAGCATCACATAACATCTGTGCCCACAAGACGATTACAAATCGCACTCATAAACGCATGTTCAGTGAGGAACAAACTCCCTATACTCCAAGACCTCATCACAGCTCAAAAATTGATATCTTCTGCATAACAGAAACATGGCTATCAGATATCGGACACCATACTCATGAACCAGATCACACCCCAAGAATACAATCTCTATAATTGCTCCCACACTCACTCTAAGGAGGAGGATTGGTCATAATTACAAAAACAAACCTACACCTCCGGAACCTTGCGACTGAAAGCTCACAAGAAGTGGGCACTCTCTCATTCACCAATAAACACTTATTGCTCTGCCTGATATACAGAACACTCACAGCAAATTTAGACCTATCAGACATCCTCAAACAAGTATTAGAGAGTTATAATAACACAAAAGAACAGATAATACTTGGAGATTTCAATCTTCCATCAGTACAAGAGAAACATGCTGAAGCATTCATGGAAGCAATGGAGGCTATGGAGATGACCCAAATTGTCCGCACCACAACACATGAGAGAGGCAACATTCTGGATCTCATACTCCTCACTTCCAAATCCAATAATGTGAGAAAAAAAACAAAGATTACTGCTGTACCATGGTCTGACCACTTTCTCATTACCTTCATCACCTCCTACCAACCCATCTCCACCAAGGATGATCCATGCCCAACAAGAAGTTTCAAACCATTTAATAAAGAGAACTTCCTCAATCAAATCTTACCAAGTATACAAACAGGACATGCAGATCTTGAAACACTAATTAGCAACTGGAACACCACCTTAGCTAAAGCAACACATACAACGTCAACAAACAGGGGAAATGATGTGAGACCAGCAAAAGCACGATAATACACACCAGCCCTACAGAAACTAAAGACACAACTAAAAAGAGTTGAGAGGAGATGGAGAAAGACGAAAAATGAATCTGATAGGACAAGATACATGGATGCTCTAAATAACTACCACACCAAAATAGATGACAAACGAAAAGCCTAAGCCAAAGATCATAAATACATCACTTAACAGACCATGTGAGCTTGTCAGCATTGTAAAGCAGCTAACCAAGACACCTAACCACTCAGACCAACTCCCAAACATATCTCTACAACAACTCGCAGCACAATACAAGCAGCTCCAACAGCCCATAACAACTACAAACGGTCACAATACAAACGCACAGCCCATAACAACTACAAACGGTCACAATGCTGACTTTGGCTACACGTGGGACACTTTTGAATCAGTCTCTAAAGAGAGGATCGAAACCACAATATCAGGACTCAATAACACCACCTCCCCTCTTGACCGCTGCTTCTGTGATGTATCCAGATGGCTTCAAGAGAATAACCTCACAATACACCTCAAAAAGACAAAAGCATTATTTGTTACAAAAGATCAACAGGCATGTTTACTAAAGTCCGCAAAATACCGCTTCGCAAAATAGCGCACGGCAACGCAGCACTGAAACGCGCAGAAACGCGTTTAAACGCCCCGCACACGTGCGTGTCACTCCCGCACAGGTACGCGGCTCACTAACGGGCCCCGTACAAGTGCGTGGCCGCAAATGTCCGATAGAGGCGTAGAACGGCGAAAGGAGGGCGGAGGAAGGCTCCGGAGGGGCGGAGGGACGGGGTCAATGGGTGGAGAGTGGGAGGGGAGAGCCTCCCCGCACGGTATCGGGCCCGAATTTGCATGTGAAAACTACCGCGAGTGAAATACTCGCGCTAGAAAGCATTTAAAGGGAAGAGAAACCATTTCCGTCAGCAATGTACAGGAAACCCGGGGAAACCTGAAAAACGTCAGCAATGTGATCCATGTGTACAGCACAAAACTGCAATTTAAAATAAAAAATGAGCAGCACAAAAATATGATAAAGATTATGTCAGCTGTGGAACAGTTATAGAAATGTTGAAAAATAAAATACACACCCAGGAAAGCACAAAATAAAAATTTACCTCTGGAAAGGTGTTGGGAGCGGAGAGTGTTCCAAAAGCAGGCGTTTACTTTGCAGATGTCCCGTTAGTGTATGCAATGGTTGGCCATTAATATCACTGTTGCCTTGCTTGTGTATATGTTTTTCCCCATTGTTCTGTGGCCCTTCGTGTGTTTTATTTTCACGTTTGTCCTGACAGTGGTTGAAGGAGCCCACAGTAAATATGCGCACAGCAGGGTTTGTGACATCATCCTGCTAGGTGTACTATCTCCAGGGAGTGCACAGTCTGTGTGGTGCAGCAGACAGATACAGTACCTCAAAGACCAGAGGTTCAAATCCCAGATGGTACATTTGCCAGACCAGTTTGTAAATTTTATCCATCACGAAACAAAGATGGCACAGACACCCCTGTATTGCAGGGAACATAAGCATGTTGAAAAAACCTATATGTTAACCAACACCGCACACACCCCACAACAATGGTCCTCACTTACAGCAAAATCCCCCACATGCATTACTGTAATGCCAGAATGCAATCAGGTAATTTGTAGAGTTTTCTGAGAGAAGGACATGCCACCATGTTTGCAGACGAGTACATGTGGTGCAGGAGGCAGTGGCTGCCATCCCCAGAGAACAGTGACCTAGCCATGTGTTGTCTGTCACCGTGCACTGCAACAGACAGGCCCTGCTGTATGCACAGTCATGAGCCTCCCAGGGAAATCACCCAATCTGTGACTAGACAGTGGTGCAAAGCACACAGACAGTGCATGCAAGAACAGAAGGTCACAGGTTCAAAGCCTAGTTGGGCCCACTGCTAATCCTGCACATATATTTTGTTCCCACCACCAAACACAGAAAGTGAAGACACTCAGTGATGGCAGAGTAAATAATCATGTTTCCAAAACCAGTGTTTTACCTAACACCGTGCCCCCCCCCCCCCAAAATGGGCATTAGGTACAGGCAAGTCCTCACAACTCAGTCCTGGAGTGGCACAATGCAATGAAGCTATATGTGTTTTTCCAGATAACGACATGTCGTCATGTTGTGCGAGGTGTACAAGTGATGGAGGGGGCAATGGCAGCAAGCCACAACAGACAGTGCCTTAGGTGTGTGTAGGCTGGCCCTGGCCACCACACCAGACAGCCTATATTGGATGTACAGCCATGGATTCCCCAGGGAATGCAGCCATGATGTGGCAAAACCGTGGTCCAGTGCACACAGTCAGTGTTTACACGAACAGAAGGTCAGAGGTTCAAATTTTGTCTGTGCTTCCTGCCAAACGAGCCCCCAGAATGGAACCACTTTGGAACATGGCATGTAAGACAGAACCTTTGTGGCAGATAATCCAGATATTGTGATATAAATTATTTCTTTGGTTTCCCTTCAACACACCACACACCAAATAAACATGTGCATCCTCTACAGTAGATTCCAAGAAATGCACCTCTGGAGGGTCACTGATTGTGCATCTGCTGTGCATGCGCCAATATAAGGCAATGTGAGCATGGTGATGGCAGGGGAACTGTTGGCAGCTGTGCACATCACACCAAGGCCTGGTCTGTATTAAGTGGGCGCTGTGCACTGCAAGTGACAGGGTCTGTCTGAGAAACAGCCATGTATTTTCCTGGGAATGCACTGCCCCTGTGTCAAGATGGTGGTGCAAAGCACACAGGCAGTGACTACAGGAGCAGAAAGTCACATGTTCAAATCTCGTGTGTCTGCTCAGCCAACACAGTCCCCTCAATTGTCACACCATGCAAGTATTTAGAAAAATAAAAGATCCTGTAGTGCAGATAATGCACACATGTGTAAAACCTCTATATTTTACATGAAAGTGTACAGAAATTAGAAACATCTGTATTACATAGAGCAGATTCCCCAAATGCAGTCCTGGAGTGTCACAAATCATTTACATCTTATGAAGTGGGAAATAAAGATGTGTCTCTCCATGTCCATATGCTGCTCCATGGTTTGCAGATGTATCTCATGCATATTCCTGAGGCACAGTTGCAAAACATGATCAGTGTGTGGGGCAACACGACTGGAGTTGGGGACCTCAGGCTGAGAGTATCAACCAACAGGAGCATAAATGTGCAGAGACACAGGCTCCATTAACCAAACACTACAGGACAGTCATGATATTGGCCCTTCTGTACATCTCAAATAACTAGTACGTGCACACCGTAGCACTGTCACCATAAACCATGAAAAACAGTAAACATATATCAACGTGTAGATGTGAAAGGTTACATAGATCAATGCCAACGTCAAGCACAATATGGTTAGTGAGCATTAGAACACCAATATGTCAGATGTTTGGGAAGTGTGTCTCAGGTCAGGTGCATTACAATGTTCACCACCCTGTGTTGTGACACCAACAGTATGCCATACCATTGCCATGCCTGTACTGGGTCCAGGACTGCTCAGATGTCCGAGACTGCAAAAGCAAGCTATATTGGCACAGTGATGGCATAGGTGTGTGAATGTGTGCCTGTCCATCCAGTGTGTGATTTGTTAAACATATTACTCAGCGCACAATGTTTGCTCTGTGTCCATTGCTAGCTTGTCTATGTGCATAATGAGGAGCAAGGTATTGTGGGCATACCTCAGACAGGCTGCCTTTGCCATGATGCATGAGGATAGATCATTAGTCAATGTATTGGACATTGTAGTGTGCACCATCAGCAACATGGACATGGTAGCCCCTGCATGTCTTGCTCGAAGTTCAATTTCACCCTATCTGAGCAGTTAGCATGACATGGCTAGGTCAGCCATAGTGTAATCCACATCTTCTGCAAGTGATATGTATGGGTTTCCTTTTGGGGCCCAATCACTAGCTTAGCTGCTTTGTGGGTGTGCAGACATCCCAGTTTGTGGTCCACACCTATTCACCAGTAATATGCACTATGGATGAGCTAGCAGTTTGCTGCCACCTAGTATGTACAAGGCTGCCACACCTAGAAGGGTGCAGTGTTTGTGCTTTTGAGGCTGGTGAATGTGCGCTTTGGTGGTCTGCTGAGCATTTGCAGGCCTACTGTGTGGTCTGGATGTTCACATAAATGCATGGACCCTCTTAGCTGGTGTCACTCCATCAGCTGTAGGCAGGTTTACATTTTCCTCAAGCACCACCATTGTAGTGAAGGTGGATGTGTTTCTGGGTGACCATGAGTTGTATTGCTCAGTTTTGGTGTTGTTGTAAAATAATCTGTCTATGTATTTCAAACAACTTCTCCCCCCCTTTACTAAACTAACCTAATTAATGTGTTGCTGTGTAACACACAGAATATGTACAATGTGTTATCATAAAATTATAAAATGTATAAACCTGACACACAAATAAGAGATGGACACAAGTGTAGTTAGCAATGGATCTAGAAGACCTACCCATCAGACACAGTCACTGATGTGTACACACAACATAGACTAGCTTAGCTTATCTTGTTGCCTTGGACATGGTGTTGTGTCTCCCCTCTCACTCTCAGGGTGAGACCAGGGCCTGCACAATGTGATCCTCAGTATAAGCTCTATGTCATTGATCTACATGCTTATTTAAAAGTATCAGGATGAGTGGGTTCATTGCCCTCATAACACATCTGAATGTTATGTCTGGACTGCTTTTTTGCATGTGCAGTGCATCATGGGTATCTTTGTTTTGAGCCTATCATTATAAAAAGGGAAAAAGGTCATGTGGTGGTCCTCGGTCCCAATGTATGCAGCCAGGGGTGTGTTAGTATAAAGGGCAGTGTTTATCAACCCATTCCTCGGGGAACGCCAGGCCAGTCAGGTTTTCAGGATATCCATTATGAATTGGCATCAGATATATATGCATTAGAGATAGTTTGCCAACGTAACTGGTTTGTGGCCCTCAAGGTCTTGATTTGGAGACCCCGGCCTTACACCTCTGTCATATAAGATTGTCATTCTCCAAGGTACACATGTCCCAGACCTTGAAAGGCTAGATAGAATGTGTCACATTCACCCTTGATTCTCAACAACAACAAAGATTTGTCTAAATGACAATATTTTGGTGGTGTTTAGAAATAAGGAGGAATGTGGAACGTTCTATATACCCTTTTGATGATAGCCCCTGTGATGGCCTTCCTTAACCTGTGTGGATCGGGAGACTATATTAAATGGTGTAAGCACACCCAAAAATATTAGCATGGTGACTGATAGCCCACATTGATGTTTTCTAAGCAGACATTGCTATTTTATCTGCGGTATTGGCAGTCATTCCACTGTGAAAGACATAGCACATGACATCACACAAAAGGCTAAGAACCATTGTGCAGGTGTTGGTAGGTTTAAGTCCAAAATGTGTATACACAATAACAATCTGAAATGTTTTGTTTGAGTTTTTAAAAAAAGACACATAGCAGTGTATAATGTGTGTTGCGCATGTGTGCCCTTTTTTGCGACAATTTCTGCATTTGCGTGGCGGAGTTGCACGTGCACTAACGGCAACATGCGCCAGCTGCGTAGGCCACATGCACGTAGTTTGTCACGCACATGGACGCAATACATGTCTGACCTGCGCCACATGAGTGGCGCAGTTGCACGTAAATCGTTGCGCAAGTTGCAATGCGCATGCGCGAGAAGCCCGCTGCGTGCAATCAGGTGATAATATCTGAAAATGGCGCCCAGAGCAAGGAAGCCCTCCTTCACCCTCCGTGAGCTCAGGTACCTGTCTCGCCTCATTGCACCACGCCAGCAGAAACTCTTCCCTGGCACCACCGGGCAGAGGGACAGCTCCAAGGTACTTAGGGCATGGCAACGTCTACAAAGACGTTTCAATAGAGAAGCTGACTACCCAAGGGAGGTAAGTGTATAGGGCCAGGTCTTAAGAATCATATATGTAGCCTGTGCTCATTGCAAATGTCCATGCTGTTGTGTTGAGGTACTATGAGTGAAAACTGTGCAGAAGATGAGAAGACATACCATAATGTATCTGTATCACTTGTGACTGTGTTGTCCTGCACCCTGGTGTGGATGTAAATGGTCAAAGAGGTTAAGATGCTAACCTTGTGACATGTGAGCTGCTGCTGTGCTGTGCATCAACATACTGTAACTGCGTAATACCTTACATCAGCATATGTAAATATATCCAACAACATATGGATATGGTGTCATTTGTACCTTGAACAAAACACCTTGGGACCAGCACAAGTATATGTGAAACATAACATTAATGGTATGTGACTCACTCAAGTGATATGGGCTCTATTGGTCATGAATTGCAAATCACATGCCTATCTGCATGGCTCCTCAGAGCCCATCACAGTGGGCTTGCTGTCATCCCTGTGCTATTGGTCTGTGTGCTGTCAGACTTTGAAAATCTCCCACCAATGTGCAGGTGTCCAAACAGATCCTCCCAGTAGGCTAACAATCACCCTGGGGTAATGCTTGTGTGTGCCCACCCACTGTCACACATCCACCCTAACACCAGGAGGACAGAGAGCCCATCACAGTGGGCTTGCTGTCATCCTTGTGCTATTGGTCTGTGTGTGCTGTCAGACATGTAAATAATCCTCACAATGTTCAGGGGTCCAAACAGATCCACCCAGTAGGCTAACAATCACCCTGGGGTAATGCTTGTGTGTGCCCACCCACTGTCACACATCCACCCTAACACCAGGAGGACAGAGAGCCCATCACAGTGGGCTTGCTGTCATCCTTGTGCTATTGGTCTGTGTGTGCTGTCAGACATGTAAATAATCCTCACAATGTTCAGGGGTCCAAACAGATCCTCCCAGTAGGCTAACAATCACCCTGGGGTAATGCTTGTGTGTGCCCACCCACTGTCACACATCCACCCTAACACCAGGAGGACAGAGAGCCCATCACAGTGGGCTTGCTGTCATCCTTGTGCTATTGGTCTGTGTGTGCTGTCAGACATGTAAATAATCCTCACAATGTTCAGGGGTCCAAACAGATCCACCCAGTAGGCTAACAATCACCCTGGGGTAATGCTTGTGTGTGCCCACACACTGTCACACATCCACCCTAACACCAGGAGGACAGAGAGCCCATCACAGTGGGCTTGCTGTCATCCTTGTGCTATTGGTCTGTGTGTGCTGTCAGACATTGAAAACTTCCTCCCAATGTCCAGGGGTCCAGACAGATCCTCCCAGTAGGCTAAGAATCACCCTGGGGTAATGCTTGTGTGTGCCCACCCACTGTCACACATCCACCCCATCACCAGGAGGTCAGAGAGACCATCACAGTGGGCTTGCTGTCATCCTTGTGCTATTGGTCTGTGTGTGCTGTCAGACATTTAAATAATCCTCACAATGTTCAGGGGTCCAAACAGATCCTCCCATTAGGCTATAAATCACCCTGGGGTAATGCTTGTGTGTGCCCACCCACTGTCACACATCCACCCCATCACCAGGAGGTCAGAGAGACCATCACAGTGGGCTTGCTGTCATCCTTGTGCTATTGGTCTGTGTGTGCTGTCAGACATTTAAATAATCCTCACAATGTCCAGGGGTCCAAACAGATCCTCCCATTAGGCTATAAATCACCCTGGGGTAATGCTTGTGTGTGCCCACACATTGTCACACATCCACCCCATCACCAGGAGGTCAGAGAGACCATCACAGTGGGCTTGCTGTCATCCTTGTGCTATTGGTCTGTGTGTGCTGTCATACTTTGAAAAAATCCTCCCAATGTCCAGGGGTCCAAACAGATCCTCCCATTAGGCTATAAATCACCCTGGGGTAATGCTTGTGTGTGCCCACACACTGTCACACATCCACCCTAACACCAGGAGGACAGAGAGCCCATCACAGTGGGCTTGCTGTCATCCTTGTGCTATTGGTCTGTGTGTGCTGTCAGACATGTAAATAATCCTCACAATGTTCAGGGGTCCAAACAGATCCTCCCAGTAGGCTAACATCACCCTGGGGTAATGCTTGTGTGTGCCCACCCACTGTCACACATCCACCCTAACACCAGGAGGACAGAGAGACCATCACAGTGGCTTGCTGTCATCCTTGTGCTATTGGTCTGTGTGTGCTGTCATACTTTGAAAAAATCCTCCCAATGTCCAGGGGTCTAAACAGATCCTCCCATTAGGCTATAAATCACCCTGGGGTAATGCTTGTGTGTGCCCACACACTGTCACACATCCACCCTAACACCAGGAGGACAGAGAGCCCATCACAGTGGGCTTGCTGTCATCCTTGTGCTATTGGTCTGTGTGTGCTGTCAGACATGTAAATAATTCTCACAATGTTCAGGGGTCCAAACAGATCCTCCCAGTAGGCTAACAATCACCCTGGGGTAATGCTTGTGTGTGCCCACCCACTGTCACACATCCACCCTAACACCAGGAGGACAGAGAGACCATCACAGTGGGCTTGCTGTCATCCTTGTGCTATTGGTCTGTGTGTGCTGTCAGACATTGAAAACGTCCTCCCAATGTCCAGGGGTCCAGACAGATCCTCCCAGTAGGCTAAGAATCACCCTGGGGTAATGCTTGTGTGTGCCCACCCACTGTCACACATCCACCCCATCACCAGGAGGTCAGAGAGCCCATCACAGTGGGCTTGCTGTCATCCTTGTGCTATTGGTCTGTGTGTGCTGTCAGACATTTAAATAATCCTCACAATGTCCAGGGGTCCAGACAGATCCTCCCAGTAGGCTAAGAATCACCCTGGGGTAATGCTTGTGTGTGCCCACCCACTGTCACACATCCACCCCATCACCAGGAGGTCAGAGAGACCATCACAGTGGGCTTGCTGTCATCCTTGTGCTATTGGTCTGTGTGTGCTGTCAGACATTTAAATAATCCTCACAATGTTCAGGGGTCCATACAGATCCTCCCATTAGGCTATTAATCACCCTGGGGTAATGCTTGTGTGTGCCCACCCACTGTCACACATCCACCCCATCACCAGGAGGTCAGAGAGACCATCACAGTGGGCTTGCTGTCATCCTTGTGCTATTGGTCTGTGTGTGCTGTCAGACATTTAAATAATCCTCACAATGTCCAGGGGTCCAAACAGATCCTCCCATTAGGCTATAAATCACCCTGGGGTAATGCTTGTGTGTGCCCACACATTGTCACACATCCACCCCATCACCAGGAGGTCAGAGAGACCATCACAGTGGGCTTGCTGTCATCCCTGTGATATTGGTCTGTGTGTGCTGTCATACTTTGAAAAACTCCTCCCAATGTCCAGGGGTCCAAACAGATCCTCCCATTAGGCTATAAATCACCCTGGGGTAATGCTTGTGTGTGCCCACCCACTGTCACACATCCACCCCATCACCAGGAGGTCAGAGAGCCCATCACAGTGGGCTTGCTGTCATCCTTGTGCTATTGGTCTGTGTGTGCTGTCAGACATGTAAATAATCCTCACAATGTTCAGGGGTCCAAACAGATCCACCCAGTAGGCTAACAATCACCCTGGGGTAATGCGTGTGTGTGCCCACCCACTGTCACACATCCACCCTAACACCAGGAGGACAGAGAGCCCATCACAGTGGGCTTGCTGTCATCCTTGTGCTATTGGTCTGTGTGTGCTGTCAGACATGTAAATAATCCTCACAATGTTCAGGGGTCCAAACAGATCCTCCCAGTAGGCTAACAATCACCCTGGGGTAATGCGTGTGTGTGCCCACCCACTGTCACACAGCCACCCTAACACCAGGAGGACAGAGAGCCCATCACAGTGGGCTTGCTGTCATCCTTGTGCTATTGGTCTGTGTGTGCTGTCAGACATGTAAATAATCCTCACAATGTTCAGGGGTCCAAACAGATCCACCCAGTAGGCTAACAATCACCCTGGGGTAATGCTTGTGTGTGCCCACCCACTGTCACACATCCACCCTAACACCAGGAGGACAGAGAGCCCATCACAGTGGGCTTGCTGTCATCCTTGTGCTATTGGTCTGTGTGTGCTGTCAGACATGTAAATAATCCTCACAATGTTCAGGGGTCCAAACAGATCCTCCCAGTAGGCTAACAATCACCCTGGGGTAATGCTTGTGTGTGCCCACCCACTGTCACACATCCACCCTAACACCAGGAGGACAGAGAGCCCATCACAGTGGGCTTGCTGTCATCCTTGTGCTATTGGTCTGTGTGTGCTGTCAGACATGTAAATAATCCTCACAATGTTCAGGGGTCCAAACAGATCCACCCAGTAGGCTAACAATCACCCTGGGGTAATGCTTGTGTGTGCCCACACACTGTCACACATCCACCCTAACACCAGGAGGACAGAGAGCCCATCACAGTGGGCTTGCTGTCATCCTTGTGCTATTGGTCTGTGTGTGCTGTCAGACATTGAAAACTTCCTCCCAATGTCCAGGGGTCCAGACAGATCCTCCCAGTAGGCTAAGAATCACCCTGGGGTAATGCTTGTGTGTGCCCACCCACTGTCACACATCCACCCCATCACCAGGAGGTCAGAGAGACCATCACAGTGGGCTTGCTGTCATCCTTGTGCTATTGGTCTGTGTGTGCTGTCAGACATTTAAATAATCCTCACAATGTCCAGGGGTCCAAACAGATCCTCCCATTAGGCTATAAATCACCCTGGGGTAATGCTTGTGTGTGCCCACACATTGTCACACATCCACCCCATCACCAGGAGGTCAGAGAGACCATCACAGTGGGCTTGCTGTCATCCTTGTGCTATTGGTCTGTGTGTGCTGTCATACTTTGAAAAAATCCTCCCAATGTCCAGGGGTCCAAACAGATCCTCCCATTAGGCTATAAATCACCCTGGGGTAATGCTTGTGTGTGCCCACACACTGTCACACATCCACCCTAACACCAGGAGGACAGAGAGCCCATCACAGTGGGCTTGCTGTCATCCTTGTGCTATTGGTCTGTGTGTGCTGTCAGACATGTAAATAATCCTCACAATGTTCAGGGGTCCAAACAGATCCTCCCAGTAGGCTAACAATCACCCTGGGGTAATGCTTGTGTGTGCCCACCCACTGTCACACATCCACCCTAACACCAGGAGGACAGAGAGACCATCACAGTGGGCTTGCTGTCATCCTTGTGCTATTGGTCTGTGTGTGCTGTCATACTTTGAAAAAAATCCTCCCAATGTCCAGGGGTCTAAACAGATCCTCCCATTAGGCTATAAATCACCCTGGGGTAATGCTTGTGTGTGCCCACCCACTGTCACACATCCACCCCATCACCAGGAGGTCAGAGAGCCCATCACAGTGGGCTTGCTGTCATCCTTGTGCTATTGGTCTGTGTGTGCTGTCAGACATTGAAAACGTCCTCCCAATGTCCAGGGGTCCAGACAGACCCTCCCAGTAGGCTAAGAATCACCCTGGGGTAATGCTTGTGTGTGCATATGCAAAGTTAAGACATACACCCTATCCCCTGGAGTCGAGGAGTTCCATCGCAGTGGCCCATCTGGCAACATGGGGATATGGTTGTGTGTCACCTAACAGTTTGCTTTTTGCACCCTATCCCCTGGAGTCGAGGAGGGC